>JAJOZX010000348.1:1095000-1165000 GCA_023014485.1 Bathynomus jamesi
ATCAAAAACATCATATGAACATAGGTCTGATTCTTAACGGTTATGGAGCTATGGATGCTTGAATGTTTAAAAATAAGAATAAACGAACAAATAGCTGCTAAAGTTTTTATTCATGAATTTACAATAACTGTTCAAAATGACTACCCTCGGCCTCAATACACATCGCGGCTCGTCTGTGAATCGCGCGTGTTGCTCGCATTAGTCCATTACCGTTGTCCTTTATGAGGGCTGCATCATCCAAAATGCGACGGAGCAATGCATCTCGTGTTTCCACTTTTCTCTGGTACACCAGCTCTTTCATGCGCCTCCACAGATAAAACTCTAGAGGAGTTAGGTCCGGAGACCTGGGAGGCCAATTTTGTGCACCACTACGACCGATCCATCAACCAGGGAAGCGATCATCGAGATGCGCTCTCACTGCACGGCTAAAATGGGAAGGAGCTCCGTCTTGTTGGAAGTACATACGCAATTGTGTTGCCAAAGGTACATCTTCTAACAGTGGCGGCAGTTCGTCTTGCAGAAATCGTAGACAAATGTCACCTGTTAGACCACCTTCGAAGATAAACGGACCAATCAGCTGACCGTAGAGAATACCACATCATACATTGACACTGAACCGATGTTGAAAATTACTTTCCACAATGGCATGATGATTCATTTCTGACCACACATGTGAATTGCGAGTGTTGTTGACACCGTCGCGGGTAAATTGAGCCTCATCACAGAACAAGACGTATCGTCGCAATTGTCGATTGGCATTGAGCCAATTACAAAATTCCAGCCGTTGGGCACGATCTCCAGGTTGGAGGTGCTGAACGCGCTGTACGTGGTATGGATATATGCTTTCTTCGTGTAACGTTCTACATACTCTCGTTTGAGGAACTCTAAGACGTGTGGAAATCCTTCGCGTACTAACATGAGGACTCTGCTGTACCATCTGAATAATGTTTTCTTGTTCGGACATCTTGTTTGTACCGGACGCTCAGATAAAACAGTAACTCTAGAAAAAAGAACCGCTCTCTCGCAATCTCCGAAAACGTTGCTAAACACTCGTCGATCCGGAATTCTTCGAATTTGAAACGTCGCTGGTATTCAGCGAACAGCAACAGTAGTATTTTCCATCGCAAATCCGTAAACACACATCATATCAGCATATTCGGCATCTGAAAACGTAAAAGCATACTGAACGCACAAAACATCAACTGCACACTGTGAAACACAAACTCCTACTGCGTGTTAAGTAGTGCGGCTCGGTAAGTAACTGTCAATTGAGTTCAAGGTCACGCATGCGCATGCTTGAAATTCAAACATCCATAGCTTCATAACCGTTAAGAATAGCTATAAGCTTCCGAAGTTATTACATTTCGTACATTTCGTACACACACACACAACACACACACACACATATATATATATATATATGGGATTGAACTTAGAATGGTCCCCTCAGGTTTTCCATGATACCGAATACTAAAGTTCACCGAATACCGAATATTTGGTGCAAAACTATTCGGCCGAATACAGAATTCCGAATATTAGTTTTATTTGGGTTATTAGGCGTCACTATAAAAAACTGAAGCCTTTATCAGTTTGACAGCACATAGAATTAACAGTAAATGTGAGCAAAAGCAGCATGTTTTAGCCACCAAAAATCTGCCAGATTCCTATACTCATGAAAAATTTGCAACTGCATTGACTTCTATATTGCAAAAAATGGTCAATAAAAAGCGATCGTGAGCATGCAACTAGTTGTGCACGACAATGGCTGTAATATTACTAAAGCTGTTAGCGTTCTCAAAATTACTCCTGTTGCTTGTACGAATCATACTTTAGCACTTGCAGTTGATGAAGCCCTTCTTAGCCAGAAGTTTGTTTCAGAGATATGTGCAATTGCGCGCCCAATCTGTTGCATTTTAATTATTCATCTCCAACCTTTGACAGACTTAAGGAATTCCAGAAGCAACATAATTTACCCGAAAACAAACTTATAAGAGACGTTATCACCCAATGGAACGCTACATTCTATATGCTACAACGACTTCTTCAACGAAAAACTGCGGTTGTTCCATACGCCTCGGACTATGACATACTGTAGCAACAAGACATGGGGCCTCGAGGCTGGCCGCGGGCATATTTTGCAGTCCTCGGCCTCGGACCTCAAAAGTGACATTGGCCTCGGCCTCGCGGCCAGCCGAAAAGTGGAAAGGCCTAGTGACTTTCGTGAGGTCTTAGGGAATCCTGATTTGTTTTGTTCTGTAATTTTCAACCCCCGGTAGCGTTGGGGTGGAGATTCTTCAGGTGCGCGCGCTCGTTGTGGATATTCTTCAGGTGAGGACCATGACCTGACAGGTGACCGTATGTGACCGCATACTTTAATAAATATTATTCAGACAGGTGACTAGTCAGGCGGCAGTCTTTGATAAATACTATTCAGTTAGGTGACCAACGGATTAGTGACAGGTCACTGTGACGTTAAGTACATAAATATTATATATGGCGCAGTATATAAATATTATTCAGTCAGTCAGCAGTAGACCAATTGACTTAATTTAGCAAAACTAGTGTGGGAAAGCAATCTATCACTTGGTCATCAGTTGAACTGAGCTCATATAATGTGTTTGTGTTATTTATGTGCATAAACTATTGTACTGTATCTATTTCTACAACAAAAAATAGGCCAAACTAGAGAAGAATACCACTTGGTATACTGATAATTAGGTACTAGCGTCGATAATTTTGTTTTTCGCTGTCGTAAATTAACATATAAATTTCTAAATAATATGATTTGAAATGAATATATAATATCGGATGCAAACAATAATTTTGCTAATATCTGCATTATAACTGAGAAGTAAATTGTTATAGTGTTTGCAAATAATTTTTTCGGTCTTTTTCATTTACTTTAATAATATAAAGTATTACACATATAACTTTAAAAATGTCTGATAATGGAAAATATCAGGTGTAAATATATTCTTGAGTCAAATTACATATGTATCATGTTGAAATATCAGGTGCAAATATGTTCTTAACATTATCGTTATTATATTATTATCGTATATATAATTATATAGTAGTGGCATGATATAAACTTCATACCTATAGGGCTACCGTACATCAGAAACATCTTTCACATACACTACAAGCTACAATTACATTAATGATCTTTGGTAGACTTTAAGACCACAATTTCTTATTGTCAAGATACATAAAAATGCAAAACTTTAAAAAAATAAGGCATCTCCAAATGTAGCTCTGTTTGCAATGCTCGCTAGTGTCGCTAATAATTGTAGCCATTCAGAAATTATACGATCAACACTCAGTGAGTTAGTACAATCTTGAAATATTTTGCTAGATCATCTTCACATCATAACTTTCCATATTATCATAAATACTTGAAATATTGCGGGTATATTAAAATGAAAAATAAGAACTGCATGAAATGAGAAATAAAAAGTTATTAGGCATTTGGTGGGTATGGTGCCCAGGAAATCTTGTTCTGGCAACTGTGTCTGACTCTGTGACTCGGCAAGTGTAAATACACTTGTCGGTGTTGTGGCCGCGTGTGATAGATGAACGTGCTTAATGCTTAATAATTCCCTTTTATTAGGTAAGTGACGTGAACTATGTCTTTGTTTATTAATTTTGAGTAGAATCTTGCTTTTTCTTATGAATTTAAAAAAAAAAGAAGAGATACAGGCTAGTGTGAGACTACGGTAGGTTACCTTTGGAACCAGAGGTGCAAATACCGCATTCGTTATTTCCATCCGTATAGCACACCTCTGGGTGCAAATACCTTCAGCCTAACAATCTTAAGGCCTCGGCCTCGGCCTTGAGACCTTTGAAAAATGTGTCCTCGGCCTCGTGGATTTCTGAAGGCCTCGGCCTCGGTCTCGAGGCCTGAGGCCAAGCCTCGTCCTCATGCCTGGTAGCAACCTTCAGTAATCATCAGTGGATTCTAATTCAGTGTGTTATAAAGCTTCTTAGTCGATGTGAAAAATTAACGAATGACTTTTTCCTCTGATTCTTCTTTTCTTCACATGGTGTCTCCCGATGTAACAGGTCTCGTGGTATTTTTGTCTAACATACAGAATCGTTTCAGGCAGTGGAAGGCAGACATTGCTCTAATGATTTCTCACGTTTTAGATTCTCTTTCAAAATTGCTTGCATAACAGTGCCTGAGTTTGTAAAAAATGAGATAATCATTATGTCTGCATCACCTATTCACCTAACGCTAGTCCTGCACGTAATATAACCTATGGCGATGAAGCAACTGATTTTGTTTCACGAGAAGATCAAGAACCTTTGAAAAAGAAGCCGAAGGTTAATTTATGGAGTTATTTCGATGAGGTTGTGCCTCCACCTATCAAAAATAGTAAAAAAAGTTATCAAAAAGAATTAGACATCTATTCAAAGGAGCCACGAGTCAGTCGCTACCCAGGGTGCCCACTTATTTACCAACCAATTTTTTATTGTGCAGAAGGATGAACAGCTGGGTTTTGCTGCGCGCCGTCTGACGTCACCAGGTCTCGATCCCAGGGCCGATGGATTCGTAGTCAGCGATGCTAACCACTACATCACCAAGGCGCATATGTATATACATATTAGGATGAGCCACATATATATGGTAAAAAATTAAAATGCACAAATAAAAGCTGCTGATGCCGGAGTTTGAGCTAAAGTTCAAACTCAATTTAAGGGTGGCGCAAATTTAAGAAATTTGTCCCCCGAAACTGTATAATGATACTAAGGCTTCGAGTTGCGCTACCTCTAAATATGTACGAATCGATCCAGTTTTTTATTTTCAACATCAGTAGTGATTGTAAAATATGAGCAAATGTCATGAGAAATATATTTTTCATTTTCATTTTTTTTTGGACCACCCTAATATACTGTGTGTGTGTGTGTGTGTGTGTGTGTGTGTGTGTGTGTGTGTGTGTACTGCATTGGAAATATAGTTCGTTTCCATTTCCTAATTTAAAATATTCTGAGGGTTTTACAAAATTTTATTTTACTGAAGGACAGTTTTTTGAGTAGAGATTTTCCCGCTGTGTGGTTATTTCAAAATTCCAAAGTGACTGATATATAGCAATGGTTCCGAACCTTTTGTGGTTAAATGCACCCCAACCCAACCCCCATTGCCATCTGTTCTTCTTTCGCGACGCCCCAGAGGATTTTAGTCTCCCACTATTCTACATCCATTTCCCTTTCCTTGACACCACGTAATTTCAAAATGAACCTCTGCAAGTTTCCACGTGAATGTAACAAATCGCGAATATTTTGTTTTATTTGAAATTTGCATATGTTCAACTTTTGAACCTTCAGTTACTTATTGTGTCATTTGTGAAATTGTGAAATTTAATCGACTATTTCTGGTTTCACTCGTATGGGCGCGTGTTGAAAAAGGAAATCACCCTAAAAACTCTCATTTGCAAATACTTCGAAATTCGAGAATGTCACTGACGGTAAATGTACTTCCAAATTAGGAATCTCTTGTCGAGTATTTGTAAAGTACCGAAATTGCGGAGGAACAATTAATCTCCGAAAGAAAAATTTACAACATAAAATGAGGGGTCCCGCGTCTTAACGTACCTAAGCGCCAAAATTAAAATTCGCCAGAAATCGCCTCCAAAGTCCAGCAATATTCTCGCAATAGTATCTGTTATTAATTGAGCTAGAACGTTCATTTTTGGCTAAATTAGAGTTCTAAGTATGCTAATGAAGATGTTGATGAATTTTTGGAATAGATTTTCATATTTTATATTTTATATATATATTTTTTAATTTTTTGATTTTCTTATTATGCCGAACTTTGGGTGCGATTTCTGGCACAGAATGATTCCATTGATTTTTCATCACTATCACTAGCACGGTGAGACATTGCTGCACACGTTGATAATAGTTAGAAGCCGGGTGAATAAAATAATCCACGCAATATTCAGCAATATGAGCACGAACACAGGACGCCTGCTAACAGCAACGCGAGTCTTAAGGTACTGGCGGGTGTTTGTGTCGTGTCCCTCTCGGCGCGTGGAGCGGGTGGCCAATCAGAAAGCAGAGCGGCGTGGCTACCATGTTTCCATTGGCTCGCGCTCCTCCTGCTGTTCCCGCCACCCAGAGACCGAGCGTTCCACCCCCACCCCCATCACCTCCCACCAATTGAACGGGATATTGGGGCCTTAAGACGCGCATCACATCTGGGCGGCAGAGCCCAGCTGGCGATAGAGGTGAAAAAAGTAGTTCGCTTCATAAGGTTTTCAACCATACTTCTAGTGTCGTAAGGTCGTTATAACCCAAACCACGCGATAGAGGAAGGGTGAAAATAGTGATATCCATCAAAAACACGTTTTCGCCTGTGGTGGCGCTTAGGTACCTTAAGACGCGCGACCCCTCAAATGTACAGTACTTTCGAAAGTACCTGAAAAGAACTAAATGTTTGTATTGGTAATAGGATTTTAAAATGAATAAAATGAAATATTATATAAGAAGTTTATTGAAAAATGAAATGCAAAAGATTTCTAAAAAAATAAATTAATTATTCTTTTAAAATGAGATGAGAAATAACATTAAATAATGACAGTCATTCAAGGTTAGAAACCAGGACCTCCAATGACTTCACTTCGCTTACAATATATATATATATATATATATATTATATATATGTGTGTGTGTGTGTGTGTGTGTGTGTGTGTGTGTGTGTGTGTGTGTGTGATGTGAACACTTAGCATAGCGTATGTACAGTTCGTTCGCTTATACCTCGCGTAGATACTGAGTACTTCGATTTCTTTATTAACTTAAAAATAAAGTTCAACTATAGTACAGTCCAAGTACTTTTATCTCACCTTTGAAAAATCCCAAATCAGGAATGTATCGTTTTGGGAAAAAAGTTCTTCTAGAATCATAAGATTTATAAAAAGCATAAAATTACTAATTAGATAGATAATTGTTTTTGTTTTGGGGATTTTATTGGTGTCACCAAAACGAATAAAATTGTTCAAGAAAACAGGATGTTACCATTTAGTAATTTTTTATGCTTTTAGGAAATTTTGTGTTTTTAGGCGAACCTTTCACTGAAATTGTACCTTCTATTTACCTTTCATATCTTTCTCGTAAAACCATTTGTAAAGTATATCAGAGGTTCTTGGAGTGACATTTTCACTACTTATTGATAAGTGATAGATAAAGTCCGTAGAGTTTCTAACCTTCATTAAAATTCTCAAACCAATAAATTTTTATAATCATAATTTACCTATGTTAACTCATATATTTAACCTATATAACCAATAAATTTTATTAATTTACCTATGTTAATCAATATTCACCGATAATTAATTTAGTTTAAATTATATATATATACAGGGTGGGCCGTGAGTTTCCATACATAGGAAAAATTAAACGTTTGTTTTTATGTTTCAGATACCCTAAGAATATGCGTTTGACGTAAGATCTTGTTTACTGATGAAGCAAATTTTTACGTCAATGGAGAGGTTAATCGGCAAAACATACGTTATTGGAGTAATGCTAACCCTAACTGGCTGAGTCCGACGAAGATGCAAGGTGCCGGTAAAGTGATGGTGTGGGCCGGGATATGGGGTGACAGAATTATTGGACCAATTTTTGTCAGTGGAAATCTTAATGCCGAAAGGTATCTTAACATGTTGCAAGAAGAGATTTTCCCATCCCTGCTAAACGAGGAAGGTAACTTCCCAGTTTACTTCCAGCAAGATGGAGCTCCACCTTTATGGTCTTCACGTGCGTCGGTATTTGGATCAGCAGCAGTTTCCGGATGCTTGGATTGGTCGGCGAGGTCCTGTGGAGTGGCCTCCCAGATCCCCAGATCTCACCCCCCTTGATTTCTATCTTTGGGGGCACTTGAAGGCCATGGTGTATCAGGAAAAGATACGAGACATAAATCATCTAAAGGAACGTATCACCAACGCCATTACAAGCATAACGTCAACTGTGCTAATGCGTGTTCATCAACAGTGGGGAACACGTATTGAAATGTGTTTTCAAAACAATGGCAACCATGGAGAGCATATTATATAAATAAAAATGGTTGTCCATAAAAAAATGTTTATTTTTCCTATGTATGGAAACTTACGGCCCACCCTGTATATATATATATATATATATATATATATATATATATATATATATATATGATACACACAGACCGTGCATGGAACAAGGAACTCTTCTGGGATAATTAAATCCACTATAGTCCGAATAAGTAATGGTAAATGACAAATACCATAGTTTTTCTTTTTCATGATGCAAGCCCGACGTGGGCAACGGGTCTCTCGCAAAGAGGTCCCATAAATATAGCTTCCCTCACCAGCTATCTGCAAAGCAGACAGGATCCAGCTTTGGGACATGGATCTAGGGTTTAAAGCAGCCTAGCCCCACTACATTTAGAACCTCAATATAAGTAAAAGAGGGAAGCTATATTTATGGGACCTCTTTGCGAGAGACCCGTTGCCCACGTCGGGCTTGCATCATGAAAAAGAAAAACTATGGTATTTGTCATTTACCATTACTTATTCGGACTATAGTGGATTTAATTATCCCAGAAGAGTTCCTTGTTCCATGCACAGTCTGTGTGTATCATAAAAAACTCAGGAAACCATTCTGAGTTCATTCCCATCATGAAACGGACATGTTATGCGCCTTGAAAAGTGGACGCTCAATTCTGCCAGTTGAGGTTTAAGTTTTGGTTTTGGCTAAAAATATAATAGTTACCCCTTTTTCTTTGATTTATTCAATCCGACGTGAATGCAACGAGTCTTTTACTTATATTGAGGTTCTAAATGTAGTGGGGCTAGGCTGCTTTAAACCCTAGATCCATGTCCCAAAACTGGATCCTGTCTGCTTTGCAGATAGCTGGTGAGGGAAGCTATATTTATGGGACCTCTTTGCGAGAGACCCGTTGCCCACGTCGGGCTTGCATCATGAAAAAGAAAAACTATGGTATTTGTCATTTACCATTACTTATTCGGACTATAGTGGATTTAATTATCCCAGAAGAGTTCCTTGTTCCATGCACGGTCTGTGTGTATCATAAAAAACTCAGGGAACCATTCTGAGTTCATTCCCTATATATATATATATATATATATATATATATAATATATATATATTATATATATATATATATAGTATGTATGTATGTATGTATGTATATGCGCCTCGGTGGTGTAGTGGTTAGCGTCGCTGACTACGAATCCATCGGCCCCGGGGTTGAGACCCGGTGACGGCAGCCGGCGTGCAGCAAAACCCAGCTGTTCATCCTTCCACACAATAAAGAAAGTGTTTGGTAGATAAACGGGTACCCTGAGTGGCCTAGTGGTTAAGACGCTGTGCTGCTGGTGGGGCGTAGTTCGGATTCCATGTTAAACTGTAAGTCTAAGGTGGAGTGAAAAGCTTGACCTTCGTCAGAATGAATTATTCGGGCGGAAGCAAACCAAAGGTTATCAAAGATATATATATACCGTACATCATATATAACATCATGAAAGATAAAAAAAAACTATAGTGTTTGTCATTTGCCATTACTTATTCGGACTATAGTGGATTTAATTTTCCAAGAAGGGTTCCTTGTTCCAGGCCCGGTTTAACCCGAAAGTGAGATAAGACCCGGACTCGGACCTGGACCCGGACCCGAAAGTGAATTTTAAAATTGACCCAGACCCAGACCCGACCCGAAAGTGAAGGACCCGCACAGCCGGGTTTTTAGTTTACAAAATTTATGTGTGCGCCTTTAGATTTGGCAGAAATGTATTGAATTATCACTCCACCCTCCAAATGACTCACTGGAAGTGGAGAGTTAACGGTGACGGAAGAATAGCCTAATCCTAATATATTTTATTGTTTGTTTGTGAGTTGAAAAAGAATTGCGACAAAAGGAAAGACTTCTCCAGAAGGAAGGACGAATTCAAACTGTGTCACTGAGTGCGAAATTTGATGCAGGTGTGATACAGTTTGAAAAATGTCCTCGCCTCGCGAAAAAGAGAGATTCAGCTGGGAAACTGATCCATCAAGATCCCATGAAATGGTGGATGGAAATGGGAGGAGAATTAAAACAGGCAGCCTTGGTAGCATTGTCTACTCCGTGCACACAAGTTAGCGTTGAAAGATTGTTCTTCGCTCTAAGCTTCATTCTGAACCCGCAAAGAAATTCTCTTTCGCAATCATTATTAGACGCACTATTGTGTTTGCGATCGAACGCTGTTGGGGAATAAAGTGTTCTCAAATAAAATAGTGTAGAATAGTCCTAATAAAATATTTCAGTTAAGAAGCGCATATATATATATATATATAATATATATATATATATATATATATATATATATATATATATATATATATATATATATATATATATATATAAAATGTGTGTATTCAAAATAAAAAAAATTAGTTAAAAATTCAGAAATCTCTTTCCTGTCTTGCCACAACTTTCAATCTAGATTTTACGAGAAATAAATATAGGCTATGCCGTTATATCAATATCTGTTTTAAAGGAGTTCACAGAATATGTTGCCCTCAAAATATAAAGACAATATTACTACGAAATGACTTTAATTATTTCACATTATCGGTTTTATTTTTATTTTTTAAGATAAACAAAGTATTTAATTTTAATGCAAGAAGATGATAATTTCCATTTGAGTTCACTCAAAAAAATATAGAATTTATTTTCACAAAATTAATTAAAATTTAGAATAAGGGGGCTGAAGAGAGCAATCATACATCGTACTTTGCCCCTTAGCAATACATGTATAACTATACCTAGTTACTATTAAATATTAATACAATTAATATACCTATTTTCAAACATTTCCAAAATCGGATTAATTAATATATATGGTTAGGCTACTACCGTATAGCCATATAATGTTTTACTATGTTTCAGAAAACATGTTAATGTAGCTACGGTAGCAGTCTTATTACCTATCCTATACCAGATTATAATTATTACATTTTTAATAATGGACCCGACGCAGACCCGGGTCATATACTGAAAGACCCGACAGGACCTGAAAGTGAACTTTCGGGTCCGACCCGTACCCGGACCAGGACCCGAAAGTAAATTAGAAAAATGACCCGGACCCGGACCCGGACCCGAAAGTAAATTAGAAAAATGACCCAGACCCGGACCCGACCCGAAAGTGATAGACCCGCACAGCCCTGATATACATACATATATATATATGATGAAAATAACCACGAAGGAAAAAGGAAACACAGAATGGTGCTCAAGCGCTTTCGTCTAATGACATCCTCAGGAACACTGGATGTCATTAGACGAAAGCGCTTGAGCACCATTCTGTGTTTCCTTTTTCCTTCGTGGTTATTTTCATCATAAATATTATTCACGTATTACTTTCGTGAAATAATTTTCATATATATATATATATATAATATATACACACCTTACCTTATGAACCTTATGTTGTTTCGTGTGTTTGTCTCTCTTCACACGGAGGTCAAGCTGGTGGCCCCGCCTCTAGGTCTGGCCTGGTGGAGGAGCGAGTTACTTTCTTGCGCTCTCCACCGTACATAGCCAGGCACGCCCGGCTCATCTGGTACTGTCCTGAGCCAGGCATCCAGTCTTTTCTTGAAGACTTCAACTTTGACCCCCGTTACGTTTCTGAGGTCCTTAGGAAGCTGGTTGAAAAGTCTTGTCCCCCTGACAACCAAGCTATTTTCCTTCAGGGTTGAGGAGGTCCCTTGTTGTGCTTTTAATTTGGGAACACTACACATTCTGCCTTTCCTATTTTCCAGTGTTGTTTGAATGGTAATTGGGTTTAGTTTTAGGTTTGGTACCAGTTTTTCGATCATTTTCCATATGTAGATTATGATGTACCTCTCTCTTCTTCTTTCCAGTGAGTACAGATTTAGTTTACGTAGTCTTTCCCAGTAGTTGAGTTCTTTGCAGCCATCAATCTTGGCTGTGAAATGCCTTTGCGTTTCTTCTAGTTTATTACTTTCTTCCTTTTTATATGGGGACGTCAAAACTGAGCAGTATTCAAGTTTTGGTATAATCAGTGTTTTTAGCAGGGGAATCATTACTGTCCTGTCCCTTCTCTTGAACGTTCTTAGAACCTGTCCGGCGACTCTTTTTGCTTTATTTATCGCTATCTGATTTTGTGTTTCGAATTTCACATCATCTGTCATTATTATCCCGAGATCAATCGCTTTCATGCTTCTCTGAATTTCCTGTCTATCTGGAGCATAATATGCAGTCTGTTTAAGTTCTTCTTTTCTACCATATCTCAAGAGTTGAAATTTCTCGGCGTTGAATGACATGTTGTTGTCTTCTGACCATTTGTATATTTTGTTCGTGTCCCTCTGCAAGGCCTCCACGTCATGTACATCGCTGATTTTTCTGCTGATCTTTGTATCGTCTGCAAAGGATGTCACTATACTATTGCTGTTTACTCCGCTGTCTATGTCTGTTAGCATGATAATGAACAGGAGTGGGGCCAGTACTGTCCCTTGTGGTACTGAGCTGCGTACTTCCGATTCTGATGATGATATACCTTGAATTTTGACGACCTGCAGACGATCACTAAGGAAGTTGTAGAGCCATTTTCCCACTTTGCCTGTTATTCCCATGTCTTTAATTTTATGTCCTATTATACCATGGTCACATTTATCGAAAGCTTTAGCAAAATCTGTGTATATAACATCGTAGTTGTCATTGCCTTCCAATGCATCTAGGATATTGTTGTAGTGCTCTATTAGTTGTGATAGGCATGATCTACCTGATCGGAATCCATGCTGATTTTCGTTGAATCTTTCCCGTGTCTCCAAGAAATCATAAATTTTCTCTCTAACTATTCTTTCAAATACTTTGGTGAGGTGGCACGTCAATGACACTGGTCTATAGTTCTTTGCTTGAGATCTGTCCCCTCCTTTATATATAGGGACAATGTTTGCTCTTTTCAAGATGCTCGGTATTTCCCCAGTGTCTAGGGATCTTCTCCATATCCAGTATAAAGGTGTAGCTATTTCATTTTTACAGTTTTAAATCAATAATGCGTTCCAATTGTCCGGACCTGCAGCTGAATGTAGTTTCATTTGTTCTATAGCTCTCGCTACATCTTCTGGTGTAAACTCAAAGTCTGTTATATACTCTCCTTGCAATTCCTCTTCAAAGAATGCATTTATGTCAGGTATCGCTTTGTCACTTTTTGGGGTACTGAAAACTGATTCATATTGAGCTCTCAATGTATCAGATATTTCTTTTGGATCGTCGGTTAGTTCATTATTTCCCGTCCTTAAGGGCCCAATAGCGGCGCGCGTTTTTGTTTTCCTTTTTGCATAGCTATAGAAGTATTTTGGATTTTCCTTTATTGCTTCTACCGCCTTTTCCTCTTCCCTCTCTGTATGGTCCTTAATCAGGGCTTGTATTTCCCTATCGATACCCTCCAGTTTTTCTTTTATTATTTTCCTGCCATTATCTCCGCAGTTTCCTAACTTCGCCTCCACTCTCTTTCTTTTGCGGAATAGTCTTCTCTTTGCCTTTCTAGCCAGCTCCTCTTTCCTTTTGGCTGTGATTTCGGAGCATATTTTTTAAAATTCTCAGCGTTTTTTCCTCCAAAGTTGTTAGCATTTCTTCCGTCGTTTTATTCTCGAAAATTGTTCTCCATTCTATTTGGGCCATGTGCGATCTGATTGCTTCCCAATTTATAGTCTTCGAGTTCAAGTTAAAGGCCCTGAATTTACTTCTTTCCACAATATGTGTATTGTCTTCTAATGCTGCCATCATATTTGTTGATATCTCGATTAAGTTGTGGTCTGAGATAATGGTTGGGGTTATTTTTATATCAGCAATCAAGTTCGTGTTATTCGTGAATACCAGATCCAGGCAGTTATTTTTTCTGGTATTTTCTGTTATCTCCTGTGTCAGTATAAACTCGTTTGTGAGAGCCATCAACATTTTTGCTTGTTCCTGATCTTCTCTTGTGCCCCCCTTGTCCTGGTGAATATATATATTCCTATCCACCTTTTTGTATTTTATAAATGGGAAGTTAAAGTCTCCGCAGATCATTATATTGGGGGATGGAGGGTTTATGTAGTATATATATATATATATATATATATACACACACCTCGGTGGTGTAGTAATTAGCGTCGTTGATTACGAATTCATCGGCCCCGGGATCGAAACCCGCTAACGGCAGGCGGCGCACAGAAAGCCCCAGCTGTTCATCCTTCCACACAATAAAGAAATTGGTTAGTGGATAAATGAGTTCCCTGGGTAGCCTAGTAGTTAAGACGCTGAGCTGCTAGTGGGACGTAGTTGACAAGCTTGACCTTCGTCAGAATGAACAATTCAAGCGGAAGAAGAAACCAAGGTTTATATATATATATATATATATATATTATATATATATATATATATATTATATATATATATATATAGAAACGACGTAAATAAGGAGCGTCTCTGCACACAGAGACGCTCCTTATTTACGTCGTTTCTATTCATTTATATACTGCGTGGTCATTGCAGTTAAATGCATATATATATATATATATATAATATATATATATATATATATATATATATATATATATGTGTGTGTGTGTGTGTGTGTGTGTGTGTGTGTGTGTGTGTGTTAATTAGGAACTTAAACAGACAGCATATCATGCTCCAGATAGACGGGAAATTCAGAGAAGCACGAAAGCGATCGATTTGTGGGTTATAATGACTGATGATGCGAAATTCGAGACACAAAGTCAGTTAGTGATAAACAAAGCAAGAAGAGTCGCGGGACAGGTAGTGAGAACGTTCAAAAGAAGGGACAAGACAGTAATGATTCCCCTGCTGAAAACACTGATCATACCAAAACTTGAATACTGCTTAGTCTTGACGTCCCCATATAAAAAGGAAGAAACTAATAAGATCGCAAGAGAGCAACTCGCTCCTCCACGAAGCCAAGCCTAAAGGCGGGGCCACCAGCTTGAACTTCGTGTGAAGAGAGACCAACGCACGGAACTGCAACGAGGTTAACGAGATATATACGTGATAAGCACATCTCAGTAAAGTAGATATTGCTTTATGACTTCCTCATAAAAATTTCAGAGGTTCAAATCCTTCTTAAAATAAATAAATGGATGTAGAGTAATTTGTGCAGTTACTTCTAAAAGCCCAAGTTCAAATAAGCATTTCGTAGTATGACAATTAGAATATTGTACAGGGTGACCCATAAATCCCAATCGGTTATAATTAAAGCGAAAATACAAAAATCAAACAAAGTAAAAAGTTTATAATAAGTTTAGAAATAGTTAGTGATTATAAAAGGTGCAAAATATAACCATCTCGACAAATATTCCTTTCTTAGTAAGCGATTACGTTAGTGTGAGCTCCGCTAGATGGATTTTCGCTTTAATTATAACCATTTGTGACTTATGAGCCACCCTGTACATTATATGCTCATGAACGAAGGAAAGCTTGACTATAGCATGGGGAACCTCCCAGGTGTGCAACCTTCCTCCCAAACAGATTAAGATAAACATGAAGACAACTTAAGTAAATTTTGGATCAATATAGGGTGTCCCAAAAAAAACTATTTACTCTTTATAGCATCATATATTTTATAATTTAAAAAAAAACAAACAATATATTGTTATAGCAATTGCCAATGAAAAGTAAATTAGTAATCTAAGTGATCAAAATGTTATAGCGAGTTGTTTGCATATAAAATTTAATTAACTACGCCAAGTGCTCAAAATGTTCTCCGGCGGCATGAATGCACTTTTGAATGCGTCGACTAACTGATTCGCAGACATGGACTAATGTGGATGCTGTGATGGTCCCGCACTTTTCCCTAATTGCATCCTTAAGGTGTTCGAGTGTTGCGGGTCTTGTACCATAAACTGCATCCTTCAGGTAGCCCCACAAGTAAAAATCAAGTGTAGTCAAGTCCGGTGAACGTGGAGGATACTCAACGCTTCCTCTTCGTCCTATCCAACGGTTAGGCAACGTTTCATCGAGGTACCTTCTGACATCACAATGATAATGAGGGGGGGCTCCATCTTGTTGAAAGTAAAAGTCGTCGTTTCCAAACAACTTCCGAACTGCAGGTATAATTTCTGTCCGCAGCATGTCGAGATATGCGGCACCGGTAACTGTCCCATTAAAGAAAAATGGTCCAACCAAACCCCTGGATGATAAACCACACCATGCTGTTAATCCTGGTAAATTAACATGTTTATCCACATAAACGTGTGGATTATCAAGTGACCAGTACCTGCAGTTGTGTCGATTTACTGTGCCATTCAGCTTGAAGGTAGCTTCATCAGACCACACGATTTTGTTGTATTGAAAGTGCATTCATGCCGCCGGAGAACATTTTGAGCACTTGGTGTAGTTAATTAAATTTTATATGCAAACAACTCGCTATAACATTTTGATCACTTAGATCACTAATTTACCTTTCATTGGCAATTGCTATAACAATATATTGTTTGGTTTTTTTTTAAATTATAAAATATATGATGCTATAAAGAGTATATAGTTTTTTTGGGACACCCTGTAGTTAATTAAATTTGGATCAGTTTATAATTTCCTTTAAAAAATAAGTAAATTAATATGATTAATTTTCACCCAATTAAAGGTTTGTCTCTCTTCGTAGTTTTTATACTTCTTTTAACATTTTTTAAGTTTAAAACGTAATATACAGTGTGTTCCATAAGTCCGGTCTCATAGGAAAATTTATTTTAAACTAAATTTACAAAAGTAATACATTAAAACTGAAACAAATGTTCAAATTAATGTCTTGTTTTGGGACCTTTTTTTTTTTTTTTTTTGTTAGTGATGAAAAGGCCGCCATTTCCTCACGAGTGTAACTGACTTCCACATAGCCATTGCGTGTTATTCTACCCGCACCAAAGGAAGGTCCCAAAACAAGACATCAATTTGAACATTTGCTTTAGTTCTAAATTTATTATTTTTGTAAATTTAATTTAAAATAAATTTTTCTATAAGACCGGACTTATGAGACACCCTGTATATTAAGAAAAATAATGTGTTGCTTTTAACTACGTGTTCTGAAACTATTCCAAGGGAAATGTGTGTATTGGATTTTATAATTAATTTCGTAACTTGTTTTTAAAAGTATTCTAAAAAATATTTCTTTTGTTTTCGTAAAATTTTATTTTTGGAACGTCATATCGTATTGTATTTAGTTCTCTATAATATGACGCTGTCCCAAAAAGAATATCCTGGCGACAGAAACAGAAGAAAATTCTCAAATTTTTCAAAGTACTTCAAAAAAGTAACAAAATTACTTAGAAAGAAACAACACATGTTTTGCCTCTAACATAAGCACACCGGAGAAAAAATTAGTCACCCCTCTCAGAATGTACCTAATAACGTGTGACGGCGCCTCTGGCCTTGATAACCACACGAATCCGGCGAGTTTAGTATGCGGATGTACGCCTGCTGGTTCAAATTCATCGTCACTGGAACGAGAGGGCCCATTTCGTGGTAAGAAAAACATCCCCAGAGCATCACGGAACCACCTCAAGCCTGAACAACACCTTCGACGCATTCAGGATTAAAGGCTTCATTGGACCTGCGATGTACTCGTCGCCTCCCATCATTGGAGAACAAACAAAAACGGGACTCATCGGACCAAATTACACGTTTCCAATCTGCCGCAGTCCAGTTTTTGTGCCTCTGAGCCCATTTATAACGTGCCAAGTTGTGACTTGCTGTTAACAGCGGCCTCTTCCGTGGTACCCTGCTCCAGATGTCCATCGCATGCAGTTCTCGTCGCAATGTCCGTTCGGAAATTGGTCGCTGGAGAACCTCATTGGTTTCTTGGAGCAATTGTTCTCTGGTTTGAAAACGATTTGCAGTTACTAGACGAGAAACATGGCGGCGGCCCCTATTGTCGAGAATTGTTTTCCGGCCACAGTTACGCCGTCGATTGTCAGTTGATTGCGAACTACACCACTGTTTGTAAACTCGCTGGACAGTACGCGTTGACACACCAACAAATTGGGCTACTTCAGACATTTTGTGTCCGTGGGCTCTGCCAAACACGATGGCTCCTTTTTGCCACTGAGTAACGTCTGCCTCACGACCCATTTTGCAGACTATATCCAACACACACTTTGTTCTTCACCACCTCACGAAACAGATCTGATCCTGTGTGCTACGTCACCGCTACTTGTCACTTACCAATGCTACATCAGCGCCCTCTGTGTGACCTTGAACTTCCTACTATCGGTGCTAGTAGGGGTGACTAATTTTTTGTCCGGTGTGTTATTAACACACTTTGAATAATAAAAATGGTGCGCCATTTTCGTGCGCATATTACTTTATGCTACATTCCAAATACTTTCAACAGTATATTGCTTATTATATGTATAGTATGTTACGGCCTTTTTGCGAAATCGGCCTTTTTGCAAAAAAAGGCCGATTTAGGTTAATTGAATGCCCGGTTAGGTCAACTGTCCGCTCTTGACGATTGGTTAGGTTAAGTAGTGATATTTTCATTGTTTAACGAAAATATCAAGACAACCCTTTTGCAAAAAGGCCGATTTCGTAAAAAGGCCGTAACATATACAAATAAATTATATTATACTCAGAATAAATTTAGTGTTCATTGTTTTATATATATATATATATATATATATATAATATATATATATATATATATACTAGGGAAAGGAATTAATTAATGCTGAAACACACTCAGCTTCGAAATACGTCCATTAATCTTATATAGATAAACCAAAGCACTCATTATAGATGTGAAACTCTTAATATGGAATAATTACAATGGAGAAAGTACACATCCTACTCTCGAGAATGAATATTTTCTAAATATATTTCCATTACGACGTGTATATGAGAAAATAGCGCAGGATCTTGGCATTGGTATTATCTTGTTAAATATTCATATTTAATCTGCTATAATACATCCCGCAACGAACAGTCGTTTAGGAACCTTGTTTTCCATGTAGCAAAGAGCGTCCTAATACACAGTAAAGGGGATAGGTTTTTATTAATATATATATATATATCGAGAGAGAGAGAGAGAGAGAGAATATTAAAATTTTAGTCTGATAAATCTAATTTTTTCAGCAATATATGCCTTTTATTAGGAAAAAGATTGGGTTGTTAAAGTTAACTTAAGTATAATAGAATTTATATTATATATGCAATAAACAAATGAACAAATTAATGTTTTCATGGTAATAGTATAAAATTAGTTAGTGAATTATTAATTATATATACAGCATACTGAATCGTTTTAGTGTTATTAACATGCAACGCTATTGTAGAAATGAGGTATAATAATAATCAGTGAAGAGGGCCAAAATTTGGCACAGCGCTCAGGTCAACTAATGTGGCTCATTGCTCAAACTCCTGTATTACTATTATTAACAGCACCATCGGTGTTCGTACCCACGATTTTAGTGCTTTTACTTCACTTATAGGGAAATGGCGTTACCCACTGCGCTACGGATACTGGCAAAGATAGTACAGTGAACCCTCCAATAACGCGGGAGTTTCCGCCCAAAGAGAGACCGTCTTAAGCGAATCCACTAAATACGAATACTTAACCTTATGGGGAAACATCCCCTTTCATCCCAGAAAATTGAATACAGTAGGAAGTGAGGTAAATGCTGGTACAGTACTGTACTCACCATTGTGTCGATCCCGCATTGTAATCACACCTCCGAGGCTGGGTGTAGCTGATACAGTAGCACCTGTACCAGTGTACCACGCTACTGGTTGGGGGGATGGCGTTGAAGATTCCTCCATCACTTCCATCACCTAATGGAGATGGTGAAGATGGTAGAAGAGGCGGCGGCGGCGGCGGTGGTGGTGGTGGTGGTGGTGGTGACTTTGGGGACAGGCGTGAGGAAAGCGGAGATGGTCGACTGCTTAGTAAAACGTTGTTGCTCCCTGTAGAACTAACTGTATGGTGCCAAGATTATGTCGATTCCTCTTCCAAACTGAAGACTTCGTTCCAAATTTGGGTCAATTTAGACATCAAAATTCTTTAGCGTATTAGCCTTTTTTTACAAACTCCGACAACACCTTTAGTGTCAACTGACGAGAAAGTTCAACGACTCTGTACTGTCAGACTCTGTACTGAACGGACGCATTTCCTGAGCGCTCTGATATTGCTTCTACTTTTGCATATTGATAATAATTTTACTTTTGGAAAGTTTTGAATTTTATATACTTACGTTTATATTCACATTGTTATATTTAAGTAATGGAATATTAGTGGTTTTTAGCGATTTAGAAGTTTTAATAGCGTGCCGGCTTAATTTAACTTAAACTTGTGACGGTTATAAACTAATTTAACTTGCGCGATGCCGTCGCAGAGAGCGTCGTGTGTTAGGTGTTGGGTAAATCGGTGGTATACGGATTTTAAAGATTATAACGGCGGTCCTATGGCGATTACCGAGAGATCAGTTTGTTTCTTTTGCGATTTAAGGGAGGAAATAGTTGACTTAAAACGCAGTGTACGTGAGGTAACGGAAAGACTTGCAACGCTTGATGAGGGCAGGGGTAGGGCTACGGTTGATGAAAGCCGAACCAGTACTAACGTTGAA
This sequence comes from Bathynomus jamesi, assembly GCA_023014485.1. Classification (NCBI taxonomy): domain Eukaryota; kingdom Metazoa; phylum Arthropoda; class Malacostraca; order Isopoda; family Cirolanidae; genus Bathynomus; species Bathynomus jamesi. The sequence continues at coordinate 1,115,599 of JAJOZX010000348.1, forward strand.
GACGTTAGTAATTTGAAGGGTGAGGTGCGTAACCTAGTTTCTAGTTTAGGTAGCTTATCGGGAAGGTTGAATAGAGTTGAGGAAGGGGTTAAGGTTCGTCTGAGATTAGTAGATGGGGAGGGATAAGGGTGGAGCTAGGCCGCGTACTTTAGGTGATAGGAATCCCCCCCCCCTCTATCGAGGTTTTCGAACCCTTTCGCCTATTTGGAAAGGGACGTGAATAAGGGGGAAACTATTTTAATTGGGGGCTCTTTAGTGCGCCATATGGACACAGAGTTCGTTGAACGGCATCCAACCAAGAGAAGGAGGGTCTGTCTCCCAGGGACCAGGGTTGACAGAGTTAGAGACGAAGTGGATAGGATTGACGTTGCCTCCCGTCACTCGATGTTGGTGACGATGGTAGGGGGCAACGACTCGTATTGGCCCGATACGAGAGTGCCTGACCTTTTGGAGAGATATAGGGGGTTAATTAGGTCTCTAAAGGTGAGGTCAGATAGGTCTTTAGTTCTAGGTATTACCCCTAGGCACGGTTTGGGTCTTAGGATTACGTCTGAAACGATATTTTTCAATACTAAATAAGAGGAGATTTATGCTGAGGAAAATGTACCCTTCGTAAAGCTGTGGTCAGAATTCAGTGATCCTAGCCTTTTTATAAAAAGATGGGGGGTGCATTTTAATGAAATAGGTAATGCTAGGCTAGGTAGGTTAATTGACGAAAACGTACGAAAGCTGTATAGGTCGAAGCCTTCTTTAAACGTTGTGGGTCTGGGGAACGCGGGCCCGACGTGAAAAATAGTTTAAAACGCCGACCCGTGGTAAAAAATAACTTAAACGTCTTTTATTGTGACGCGCGTAGTATTAGAAATAAATTAAACAAATTTAAGGCGATAATTTATTCCGGCAACTACGATAGAGTTGCTATCACTGAAACGTGGTTAAATACCGTGACTCTGGTCTTGTTGGGGGAATTTGATATACCGGGTTTTAAACTATTTAATAATGATAGGTTACACAAGATTGGTGGCGGCGTTTTGCTGTACATTCGTAATTCCCTTCGGGCTATCGAGGTTAAGATAGATTTTCCGGTAGCAATTAATATGCGATATGCGTTGAAGTTAGGGCGCGTAGTATTAGTTTTAATTTTGTTGTTGTTTATACACCTCCCGTTCAACCCCTCGATACCGATACTAGATTTCACTCACTTCTTGGTAACTTTATTGATAATTGGAATAGTATAATTGTCGGAGACTTTAACTGCCCTAATGTTAATTACGAGACTTTTACTGGTAATGAGGAGGGTTTGAGATTGATTGAGTTCATGGAAGATAATTTTTTACGATAGATGGTTACCGAACCAACGCGCGGTGATAATATTTTAGACGTGGTGATGACGAACGGCGAAAATATAGTCGAAGGTTTAGAAGTAGGCGAGAGTTTAGGATGTAGTGATCATCAAATTCTTAGGTTTAAGCTATTGATAGAAAACACAGAATATTAACGTGATAGAAGTCCCTGATTTTCATAGGGCCAATTTTGATAGTTTTGCGGATAGGATGAGAGTAGTGGACTGGGATAACTTATTTATGGGTAATGATACAAATTTGCATTGGGAGGCGTTTAAAGAAAATTTTATGAATATCGAAAGGGAGTTTATTCCTCGTAGGCCCAAGCGCGCTAGACATCATGGTAGGCCCAAGTGGTGGACTAGGGAAATAGGCGAGTTCATAAACGAGCGTAACAGAGCGTATAGGCTTAATAAGCGCAATGGCACGACAGCTAACTTTAATAGATATATCGAGCTTAGACGTCAGGTTGAAAGATCAGTTAGGAATGCTAAGCGTAATTTAGAGATACTTATAGCTGCGGATAGTAAACAAAATCCAAAAAAGTGTTTTGAATACGTCAATAATCGTAAGCCGATAAAAGATAACATAGACCCTCTCGTGGATGCTAATGGCGCTTTGGCTTCTGACGCTCAGGCGATGGCGGGTATTTTCAATAACTTTTTTGCGACAATTTTTACCGTAGAAGACGTCAATAATGTTCCCGACGTGGACGATACCGTTCCATTTAGTAGTAAGACTATTTTGGATGAAATAACTGTTTACGAGGGTGAGATTGCGCATTATATCGATAGGCTAAACATTAGCAAGGCTCCAGGCCCTGACGCGTTTTATCCCAGACATTTGAAAGATTTGAAAGACGTTATCGTAGGCATGGCCGTAACTACCTATGAGGTCACCGAGGTCCGGACCTCGGTAATTATTTCCTAAAAAAAAAAAAAAGAGACTGAACCGTTCTCCGTGTATGAAACGCATATTACCGCTTTTCTTTTGAAAAGAGGGAGCGTCGAGCGTTTTGTGTTTTGTGTTTAGTGTATAGCTTGGGTTGTGTTTGTAGATGTCATTTTGGTCTGAATTTTGCTCGTCCCGCCGCGCTCGAAAAAAATCTGGACCTCATTAATTTCTAAACCCTAGTTACGGCCCTGATCGTAGGCCCCTTAACGAGGATTTTTAATCAGTCACTCGAAACGGGGATTATTCCTGAAGACTTCACATTAGCGAACGTCACGCCCATTTTTAAAAAAGGCGACCGCACAGTAGCTAGCAATTATAGGCCCATTAGCTTAACGTCAATTGTCGGTAAACTTTTGGAATCCGTAGTTAGGGATCGTATCATCGATCACTTAGAAAGTCGAGATTTGATTAATAGTAGTCAGCATGGGTTTCGACGCCATAGATCTTGTTTAACTAATTTGTTATAATTTTATAACGAAATGGTGCGCGAATATGATAGGTATAGAGCGGCTGACGTTATTTATTTAGATTTAAAAAAGCGTTCGATACAGTTCTGCATAGAAGATTAATTGTGAAGGTTAAAGCGCACGGTATACGCGGTCAGGTAGCTAACTGGTTAGAGGAATGGCTTCGTCCTAGGAGACAGAGAGTCGTTGTTAATGGTAGTGAATCGGGGTGGTTGGATGTAGGTAGCGGTGTCCCACAGGTTTCAGTGTTAGGCCCATTGCTATTCGTAATTTACTAAAATAGGCGGTAAGGTTGTTAACGAGGACGATAGAAATAGGCTCCAAGACGATGTAAATAGGATTATGGAGTGGACGGATAACTGGCAGACGCAATTTAATGTAGACAAATGTAAAGTTTTGCATATAGGTTCTCATAACAATAATTACACGTACACGATGGATGATAGAGAGTTAGCGAGCGTTGACGAGGAAGTAGATTTAGGCTTACGCGTATCTAAGGATTTAAAAGTTAGGAACCAGTGCCTGGAGTCTTGATCAAAAGCTAATAAGATGTTAGGCTTCATAGGGCGTAATTTCGAATTTAAATCGAAGGATATTATATTGCCCCTTTACAAGTTCCTAGTCAGGCCTCATTTAGAATATGCCGTTCAGTTTTGGTACCCGTATTTGCGTGAGGATATTGATAGGTTAGAAAGGGTTCAGCGTCGTGCCACGAGACTAATTCCGTCATTGCACAACAAGCGTTATGAAGATAGGATTAAAAAAGTTAGACTTGCATTCATTCGAAACTAGAAGATTAAGGGGGAGCTTATTGAAGTTTTCAAAATCGTTAATAACATCGATAACGTAAATTTTGACAAACTGTTCACTTTCGATAATAGCAATACTCGTAATAACGGATTTAAGTTGCGTGGCAGACGTTTCATTACTAATATCGCTAAAAACTTCTTTACGTTTAAAGTAATTGATAAATGGAATAATCTTCCCTCGCTCGTCGTGAACTCTACCAGCGTTAATGTGTTTAAAAACCGTCTAGACAGGCATTTTAAAAATATTAACGTTGTTTAAAATAAAAAAACAATTAGCAACAGGAGCTCTGGGGGTGGTGATCGGGGATGAGTCTGTTGACGACTAATGCCAGCTTGTGACATGCCAGCGTGTGATATGCCAACAAAAAAAAAGTTAGACTAACACGAACTTAGATGTAGCTCTTAGCGTATACTAACCTACTTTTTGTTATACTCTTTATACTTTTTTCTCCTTATTTTGCATGTCTGTAACTCTCTTTATTGCATGTCTGTAGCTTATATGGTATGATAGTGTTTGAGTTAAGAATGTGTTGCATGGTTTGTAATGCGTTCTTATTTTACTTGTTTTCATTTTTCACCCTTTTCCAGCCTAGTGGGCTGCATCCTCTACCTCCCTATTGAGTGGAGGATCGGTCTGCAACAGCTGGAAGTATGTGTTGCTTTGAGTTAAGAATGTGTTGTTCTTTGAGTTAAGAATGTGTTGCATGGTTTGTAAGAGTTCTTATTTTACTTATTTTCATCTTTCACTCCTTTCCGGCAGAGTGGACTCTACTTCCCTATGGAGTAGAGGACCGTTCTGCAATCTTTCCTATTCTCTCCGACTATTTTTCTGACTTGTCGGCAGTGGCCGGCGGATGATGATGGTGAGTCTTTTTACTCTTTTTCTGAATGATTGTTAACCCACGAGTGATAGGTGTTGCTACTTACTTAACCCCTTATTCTCTTCTCTTAATCCCCTACTCCTTCCTTTCTCTCGGGCTAACCTTAGAGTGGATCCTAGGGTCTTTGTTAGCCTTAACTTCTGTAGATTCTTCACTTTCTTCATTCTCCTCACTCCTTCCTTCTTCCGTCATGAGAGGGATAAGTTAGTTGGCGTCGAGCTCCTCACAGTGCGAATCCACCAGCTCGGTGACATCTTCACGGATATCGTCAAAACTGAGTATGCGGACGCTGGGTAAAATGTTTTCTATCATTTTTAATCGTGTTATATCGGAACTGCGCTCTCTGGGACCATGTTATAAGAGCGTTTACTGCATCAGTTACAGGAGGTGTGTGTACTCAGAGAGACCATAGGAGTGACGGTAAAAGCTTTCCCTTAGGAAACCAGTTAAATTGGAAGGTAAAAAGTGCGACTTTCCCGTCCCCCACCCTTTACTCTTGGATATTGTAAAAGGTATCCGACGAGACTTCTTTCTGAATGGCCTCACTGTTTCCTCTCCAGATTCGACAGGAAATCTATAGGATCTATAGGCATAGACCGCTTATAACATAATGAGGGAAAGGAAATAGGCTAAGTAAAGAGTTGTGCTTATTATTTAAACGTTTTTAGAAAGTGCTACAAAATACTAGAAAAATAAATACAACTTTACATCCGAGTTTTCTAAAGACTGACCGAATTTTATCAAGCGAAGCCAAATTATTTGAATGGGTAGCACCAAATACTGAATGAATCGTCACTTAATTCTCTCAGTTCATCCTTATTAACAAAGCGTAATTATATGCAAGTTGATTCTTATTTGTTAATCCAGAACACCGTATGAAGATCAACCTAAGTCTTACTGTTAAATACTCGTACATAGGAAATTAATTTTATCTTATCGCAGCCAGATTCTAACAGTTGTCAATGAAGATACGAATTTTGCGATCTGCCACCTTATCCATTCAGCTATTAGACGTTATGTACCAAAGGGAAACAGAAAAATAATATACAGAACTTGGATTTCCTTTACGAATCCTTAACATTTCCCTTCGATTCTTAGGAAAACGGCATATATATATATATATATATATATATATATATATATATATATATATATATATATATATATATATATATATATATATATATATATATATACACACACACACAAACACAGTATATATATATATATATATATATATATATATCGGATGGGCCAAAAAAAAAGGGAGGCCTCGAACTTTGGCTGTAAAATCCAAAGTTATTGTCAGATTTCAATATTTTTTCCACACCCGACAATTAAGTAAATTTTTTATACGGTGAGCGGATTTCAAAGAAAACTAATGAAAATTACGGATTTTTTGAACATTTCTTTATGCCATTGGAAATTCTCCATTTACACTACTACTGCATTGTCGGGTCGGGAAATAAAAAAGAGAGACCTTTTAAATCCTTCATATCTCGGTAAATACGGTACATAGAACCATGAATTTTTAGTATGTTAGTACTAGGTAATTTTATGGTTTGTATGCCATCTTTTAGCATTTTAGCTGAGAAAATGGATTTATGGCGAATATTCCAGAAAAATCTTGCTAATCATACATTCAAGTTGATAATTAAAGCGATTTTAATTAACGTAAGCCAACTGCAGGAGGTTTGGACAAGCTTCTCAAGAAAATCGATAAAACAGGAGATATCCAAAGAATACCAGGTAGTGGTATTAAATTTGGACACCAAACAGTCCTGATTTAAATCCTGTCGATTACGGCCTTTGGGAAAATTTGTCACAGAGAATTTATCTGGTCAAAGTAAGAAATGTTACTCATTTACGACAGCTTCTTCTGGAAAAATGGGATGAGCTACCACAAGAACAAATCAATAAAGCCATATATGAGTTCCGTCCTAGATTGAAAAAGGTTGTAGAAGTTCGTGGTAAACATATCGAGCAGTTTTTTTAACATCAAGGTAGCACCATATGAGTACTTTGTAACTTTTTATCTGCACATACAATGCAGTAGTAGTGTAAATGGAGAATTTCCAATGGCATAAAGAAATGTTTAATAAATCCGTAATTTTCATTAGTTTCCTCTGAAATCCGCTCATCGTATAGGAAATTTACTTAGTTGTAGGGTGTGAAAAAAATATTGAAATCTGACCATAACTTTGGATTTTACAGCCAAAGTTCGAGGTCTCTCTTTTTTTTTGCCCACCCGATATATACCTTTCACCCTTTCAAATGTTCCGCGCGATGATTCCTCATTTCACGAAGGTCAAACTTATCGTCCCTCCTCTCATATATAAACATATATATATATATATATATATGCAAATAACTGCAATGACCGCGCAGTATATAAATGAATAGAAACGACATAAGTATTAAGGAACGTTTCTGCACACGAGGAGGAGAGATAACGAAATAATGAAAAATGAGGCGAACCGCCTGGGAATCGAACCCAGGGCCTTCCAATTGCCGGTCGGACGCTCTACCATTATGCTACGGACCTCACTCAATCACAAATCGAAATTCTCCCAAATAGGGCAGAAACCAATGCCCTCAGAGAGCACCCTCGCAAATCGTGAATATGCGCAAATAACTGCAATGACCGCGCAGTATATAAATGAATAGAAACGACATAAGTATTAAGGAACGTTTCTGCACACGAGGAGAGATAACGAAATAATGAAAAATGAGGCGAACCGCCTGGGAATCGAACCCAGGGCCTTCCAATTGCCGGTCGGACGCTCTACCATTATGCTACGGACCTCACTCAATCACAAATCGAAATTCTCCCAAATAGGGCAGAAACCAATGCCCTCAGAGAGCACCCTCGCAAATCGTGAATATGCGCAAATAACTGCAATGACCGCGCAGTATATAAATGAATAGAAACGACATAAGTATTTTTCATTATTTCGTTATCTCTCCTCCTCGTGTGCAGAAACGTTCCTTAATACTTATGTCGTTTCTATTCATTTATATACTGCGCGGTCATTGCAGTTATTTGCGCATATTCACGATTTGCGAGGGTGCTCTCTGAGGGCATTGGTTTCTGCCCTATTTGGGAGAATTTCGATTTGTGATTGAGTGAGGTCCGTAGCATAATGGTAGAGCGTCCGACCGGCAATTGGAAGGCCCTGGGTTCGATTCCCAGGCGGTTCGCCTCATTTTTCATTATTTCGTTATCTCTCCTCCTCGTGTGCAGAAACGTTCCTTATACTTATGTCGTTTCTATTCATTTATATACTGCGCGGTCATTGCAGTTATTTGCGCATATTCACGATTTGCGAGGGTGCTCTCTGAGGGCATTGGTTTCTGCCCTATTTGGGAGAATTTCGATTTGTGATTGAGTGAGGTCCGTAGCATAATGGTAGAGCGTCCGACCGGCAATTGGAAGGCCCTGGGTTCGATTCCCAGGCGGTTCGCCTCATTTTTCATTATTTCGTTATCTCTCCTCCTCGTGTGCAGAAACGTTCCTTAATACTTATGTCGTTTCTATTCATATATATATATATATATATATACAGGGTGAGTCAAAAGTAGCGCCCGATTTCTGTCAGTTGATTGTTTGTTTGCCATTTGTATTACAGTGTACAAGAAGGTAGAAATAAATGAATGACATGTTTATCTAACCATTTATTCGGGGGAAAATTATTACGGAACTGTACCAAGCTGTTTTACTTGCAATTTTCAAAGTGCCCTCCCTCGTGATCGATGCACAATTGCAATCAACTGACAGAAATTGGGCGCTACTTTTGACTCACCCTGTTATATATATATATATATATATAGTAGGGTGGCCCAAAAAAATGAAAGTTGAAAATATCTTTCTCCACAAGGCCATCCGTGTTCCATATCAAAATGTAAGCACTCATGCCAAAAATTAGACAGATCATACAATATTTAGAGGTCGCGACCAGTTCCTATATTTTCAGGATTTGAAACAAAAATACAATATCAATGTTTATTTCAAAATTTAAAGTCAACAGCACAGAGCACATGTTATGCAAAAATATACTAGAACACACATGTCATAGCAGTTAATACGACTGCACTAAATCCTTGTATATCAAACAAACAACGTCACACCCGTTGCTTTTTCTTCGTCAAAGCCAACTTCGTCGGAACTGGCAATCTTTTTCGGTGGCTGACGACGAGTCGCAGTAGGTATTGTTTCTGGGTCTCGTCTTTCGTCAGCGCGGTATTGCAGGACTGAATAAGAGCGACTCCTCGTTCGGCACAGTCGTTGACGACCTTCAGGAGCCTGCACGTAGCCTTAAGTAACTAGTAAATGGGGTCTGTCAGCCAGAGGGAGGAAGGTTTTGACAAGAATGTCTTGGCTTCATCTTGTCCTTTCATGGAGAGTATATCGAATATCTTCAAAGACCAGCTCGTGATGTACGACGCCACTGAAGAACGATGATCGAACACAGTCCCGTCCAGACGACTCAAGAGTTTTTGGTTTGAGGGACGTAAGAAGTTGTCAACTATAGCTGCTTTGGTGATCTCGTCGACGCGATCGTCGAAGAGGGCGAGAGGCGCAAGGTGCTCAGAGAAGTACCACAAATGGCGATAGAAGGCCTTAACAGCCGCCTCCCTGATGGCACGGTCAGGCTATTCATGGAGGAGAGCAATTAGGTTTAAGTCGTTGAGGGGGGGCCCTCTCTGGGAGAGGGGCCTCGTGCTGCCAGTTATATAGCTTTAATACGTTTTCCTTTAAGTTTCCTCAAAAATTCCTTAGAAGTTTAAAATATTCGGGGAATTCAAGAGATATCCATAAGGATTTTTTTACAGTGTACTTACACAATGTCAAAATTTTAGTAATAAAATCTACGCTGCAGGGAAGAATTTTAAAATAAGATAGTGGATATCAGACATCCTTATTATTTACAAAGAAAAATGTTTCTCACTGCAGGAGGCATCTCATCCTTATTGTTTGGAAATTCAACAGGTATAGCCATCATTCTATGTGAAAGAGAATGTTACTAAGACTGCATGTAAACTTATTCTGCTCTTTTAAGAGGAAAAGCTTTTATGTTCCTACAATTGTTAAATATTTTTGTTTTCCTTGGGAAACATTTTCATAACACTGAGTTATATTTTTCCGCTTTTCATGCCAGATAGTCTCATAAGAGATGTTATTTCTTATAAGCGTCCACTCTAAATGGAGATGGGTACAATACTACTTAAACTTGGGTAAAATATTACTTGGGTGCAAATAGTTCCAACCTAAACTAGATAAAAACTACTCAGATTCTGCTTCTTATTCGTTACTCAGCCAGTAAATATTTTTGGATCAAATGTAGAATTCGGACCCCAGCCTTCTTTAGTTAGCTTTATAAGGCTAACTAACGAAAATATCACGACCTAACCTAACCAATCGTTAGGTTAACTGTACGCCCTTGACGATTGGTTAGGTTAGGTCGTGATATTTTCGTTAGTTAGCCTTATAAAGCTAACTAAAGAAGGCTGGGGTCCGAATTCTACATTTGATCCATATTTTTTTATACAAACGTAATAAACTCAAATTGTTAAGTTAATAAACTCCATACGTTACTTGCCTTAATTTTGACTTTCTAACTGCGGATCTTTTCAATATTATGAACTGTAAAAATTTTTAATAAAAAATAAAAATACGTTTTTGTAATGTAGTTTTATCCGCTAATTTTAAAAAAAACATTCTTTTTTTGGAGAAGCGAAAAAAATTATAATAATTTAAACTTATTTATTGTTGGTGTAAAGACTAAAGCATATACTGTACAAGCGTCAAGGTTTGCAAAGATGAATTTGACACGAGTCCTACTGTGGTTGATTACAACAACTTTTTAAGAGAGGTAAGGTTACCTAGATGAGAAACTAAAGTAATCTTAACTATACCTAACCGAACTTAGTCTAACCTAACCTAACCAACCTAACCTAACCTAACAACCTAATCTAACCTAACCTAACCAACCTAACCTAACAACCAAACCTAACCTAACCAACCTAACCTAACACGACCAAACCTAACCTAACACACCCAAACACACGTAACAAACGCCAATCTGAAACCAACAGGGAAATGATTGACTCGTATCTTTGCGAATTCGTTTGGCGTCGCAGGAACGAAAATGAAGATCTGTTTAAGAAAAATGGTGCACCATATTTCGAACTTTTCACTTGATAAAGCCTAGTCTAGGCTTTTGCTCCAAATAAAGAATAGTACTTTAAAGGCAAATTTTTCTAATTTCTTTTCGGTTCTCAAAAAAAGAATGTTATTTTTGAAATTAGCTGATAAAACTATACTAGGAAAATGTATTTTTATTTAAAAATGTTCACAGTTCATAAAGCTGAAAAGACCCCTAACTGCGTATAAATAACATGAAATGTTAATAAACTGTATGCACAGAGAGTCGTATTTTGAAATTAGTCTTCTTCTTCAAATTTGTTACCCCATTAAATCTAATTGAATTCACTGAAATTTTACCTTTCTATTAGAATTTCTTTATTTAACTCTAACTCAGCTAATATTTGTTCAGTTATGCGCATTATACGGGTTGTTATCAAATTATATTTTATAAATTAGTATACATATTCAGGACGTTAAAGTGAACAAAAAAGTTCCTATGAACATAAATCCGCAATCGCTTCATTTCCGAGATACATTGCTTTTTTACCGAGGACGATCCAAGTAAAATGAAAGTCATTAAAGTTTATCAAAGTTTATTTACAGCAAGTGCTCAAATTGGTTTCCCTGCATCAGAGTACATATATGGGCGGCATGGTTCCGTTGCTTGGCCACCCAGATCTCCGGACCTAAATACAATTTACTTTTTCTTGTGGGGTTATTTAAAAATTCTTGTTTATGCAAAACAAGTTAATAATATAGATAAATTGTGGCAACGTGTTCAAGATTGTTCAGAAACAATACGCAACTATGTAGGCTGTGATTGCGGATTTATGTTCATAGGGACTTTTTCGTTCATTTTGACGTCCTGAATATGTATGCTAATTTATGAAACATAATTTGATAACACCCTGTACATGAAGAAGTAAAAAGAAATTTATCCTTACACTTACCTATGTTCCTAGATCCTTCAAGCAACGTACAGAGTAGTTTCCTCGTCTCGCCACGTCAAATTAGGAAGACGTTTGACAAAGTGGCTACTTGTAGGTTTGCTACGCATTAGAATTTCATTTAAGCAACTTTGTAAATGAAAACTGTTCTGTTTGCATTTAAAAAAATAAAAATGCACTCTTTTGAAATTAAAATGGCTAACATTAATTCTCTATAGGTGATTTTTGTCGGGTCATGTTATAAATGTAAGGAATTGTTTTATTGGCAAGTAAATTGGAACACCAAGTTTTATAAATTTTGAATAATGACTATTTTAGTGGAACTAATTATATACCTAACCATAGAATAGAATAACCTTTATTAATAATAATAATAAAATAAATAAATTTTTTCAATTTACAATGATATGAATAATTGTGAAGCTCGACTATTATTTTATTTAATTTGGCCCTTAAGCTTTAGGCTTTACTGAGCTCTTATTAAAAATAAGCAGCTAGTTGTTATTAATTAATAATAATAAATAAATAAATAAATAAATAAGTATTATTAATAGTTAAAACATGTATTACAATATTAAACAATATTAATGGACAATATTAAACAATATTAGTGGACATTAATCCTAGATTTTTTAGTATGCCATTATTAATCGGGATTTCAACTTGGTTTTAAACAAATTTACATTCACAATATTTTTTATATCGGCATGCAAGTCATTCCATAGTTTCAATCCGATGAAAATGGATAGTTTTTGAGATGAAGACAATCTGAATTGAGGTATAACAAGCTTTGATCTATTTCTGGTCTGATACGAGTGGATTTCTTGATGAGTTACAAAATATTTATTTACCCATTGCAAATTAATGATTTTGTTCTTACACTTGTAAATAGAGTGATCAAGGAAATCAGCATCAGATAATAACCTTATTGCTCGTTTTTGGATGACAAAGATACCATTTAATGCGTTGTTAGCGGAGTTTCCCCAAACAAGGGTGCAGTATATTATATAAGGAAGAACAAGAGTATGATAAAGAGTTAATAAAACTTGTTTAGGGACTACATTTCTAAGTTTAAACGTTATAGCAACGCTCCTTGAAATCTTTTTTGTGATATAATTTACATGATCACTCCATTGCAAATTCTTATCTATGAAGTTAATTATCTATGAAGTTAATTTCTGTAAAATTTCTCACCGAGTGAAATATTTGTTCTACAGTAGTTTTGGGATCACTTTAACATATTGCTTCCCAGGAACCTCCCTTTAACATATTGCTTCCCAGTGTTAATCACTTTAACATATTGCTTCCCAGTGTTAATCACTTTAACATATTGCTTCCCAGGAACCTCCCTTTAACATATTGCTTCCCAGTGTTAATCATTTTAACATATTGCTTCCCAATATTTAGGATAAGGAGTACGATAAAAAATGTTCGCTTTAATAAAGTAAAGGCATAAAAAGTAAATCATAACATGTTAAAATATTAGATTGAAAGTAAATTTATTAGAATTGTTGCGCTACATGGTCACGCAAAGTAAAAATGGATTTCGGAAGAATCGGTCACGCCACATCATTTGCCACAAGTACGAGTTGAGTAGCTCCTTTTTGCATCCTTTCATTTTCTTTATATATTTGATGTAGGTTAACTGAATGCCCGGTTAGGTCAACTGAATGCCCGGGTAGGTCAACTGTACGCCCTTGACGACTGGTTAGGTTAAGTTGTGATATTTTCGTTAAAACTAACGAAAATATCACGACTTAACCTAACCAATCATCAAGGGCGTACAGTTGACCTAACCGGACATTCAGTTGACCTAACCGGGCATTCAGTTAACCTACATTAAATATATAAAGAATGCCCGGTTAGGGCATTTATAGCTTTGTTTACGGTCGGTAGGTTATCTCCTAGATTACCAACTTCTTTCTAACCAACCAACCTTTCTCTTTTTAACATATTGCTTCCCAGTGTTAATCACTTTAACATATTGCTTCCCAGGAGGGATCACTTTAACTTCCCGAATGCTTTAGGAAGCAATATGTTAAAGTGATCCCAGTTTTGGATTTTAACAATATAAACTTTAACTAATTAATGTGATACATTACTTTAAACTTAAAAGTAAAATTCAAAATTTGAGAACTTACACCAAAGTTATAATGGAAATGCACTCAATGTACAAGGTAGGTTAATAACAATAAATTTACATGACCAAATAAAGTAATCAGAATATAGATACTTTCGTCCAAAATGAATCAGTTTGCGTTAAAATTAATTCTATTCAACTCCATTTAGATTTTAGAGTGTGGTGAACAAGGTACTACACTTCAGTGTTGCGATTTCACTTTATTTAGCCCCAAAATATCCAACTAATGCCAGCAGCATTTCTGCATGCAGTTTATACGAGCTTTACATCCATATTCAGAGTTCTTTTAATTCTCTTTATAAGTGAAATGAAACGTAAATAAAGCTTCAATTCTGACAATGTTAATTAAGAACATTTGTACCCTTCCAACAGAGTTTTTTAATAATATCCAGAAACAGTATTTTTTTTATTGAAAGTGACAGTTAACGCCATGTAATAAGTTAATAATTTCTTAACATTCAGTGAACACTATGTTAACATTTCACTGTAAGTTTCACTTTGTATAGTAAAAAAATTCGAAATAACATGTAAAGCATTTCTGTCAGTCTTAGGAAGTTTTTCCTTGATATTCATGCAGTGTAAGTTTCTTATGTTTTAAGCAAGGTTGCAACTCATCCTGTATTTCAAGGGAGAGTTCCATATTTTACAAAGATTATCAGCGTCCCTTACATGTAGCAGGTGTTGAAAAAGTCGTTGTCTTTTTTTCAGGATTTTTTTTCACATTTTTAAATAGCTATATTTTTCTAAAGAGAACGTAAATTTAGAATGGTTTGTCCAAAAAAAAACCAAACGTAAATTTAGCATGGTTTATCCAAAACGAGAGGTTTGTTAGATGCAACGTCGTATTCATATTTTTATCATTACGTTATATTATCGTTGCCTAGAGAGTTTTCGTGGTGTCCGAGGAAGTCAAATCTCGTATCGCAAGCGCTGCACTCGGTGTGGCGTTGCGTTTACTTGCTAACGTCATGCGCAACGTCAAACGTCAGCTCAATAATTCCAAAATCGATGTGGATGGTCTGTACAATCCCATTAACCTGAAGCTGATAAGCAAAAATTTGAAAATATCTGTGAAAACTGCTCAGACGTTGTTTACGAAAAATACAAAATCCAGGAAAAATACCACGACCTTTGCAACAACCCCTTATATAGTAATTCTACGGGACAAAGTTATCAAAAACCTTAGTTTCGCTTCCCCCGAATTGTTCATTCTGACGAAAGTCAAGCTTGTTACCCCACCTTAGACCTACGGCTTAGCGTGGCATCCGAACCATGACCTACCTCGGAAGTCAGAAATTATAAAGTTCTCGCCCAGACTCAATCTCACGACCTCCTGATCAGCAACCCAGCGTCTTAACCACTAGGCTACCCAGTAGGGTGTGTCAATTTTAGTAAAGTCAACAATTCAAAAAACTACTAGTGACCAAATGATGCATTTTTATGTGCTAAATCGAAATATGGCTTTAAAATCCAAATTTGACCACTCCTAGCTACTTATATTTGAAGTTAAAGTTTATGAAAAATCAGCAATTTTTGCAAGTACTTTTTTTATTGTATATAACTACATTTTACATACATTACATACAATTAAAGACATTTTGATTGTATTTCAATATTAAAACTTAGAAATATAGATAGGTTTCTTGAACTTTGCCAAGGATGTCATGTCTACCTTGCTCTTGTTCCTGGACATGAGCTCCCTACTGGCCACCTGGCCACTGATGTACGCCTCCCTCCTCTTTTGTGAGTAAACATGTTGTGCTGCTTCAGTTTCATCCATACACACCTCTCTACTGACTGTGTGTGTGTGAGGGCCATGTAGGAACTTCCATTGGTCTATCCAGAAACACCTTGATTGCAGCAGTGGTGAGGGAGCAGATCAGAGGAGGGTCAGTCATGCGCCAGAGTTCCAGTCAATAAGCTCCGAGAGTTTGGTGGCATCTGGGTTGATGTCAAGAGTCTTCCTGGGTCTGACACTGCAGTCTCCTACCTATGTGTCCTCATCTCCTTCACCTCTGATTTTCAGTAAATTAGGGTGTGTCAATTTTAGTAAAGCCAACAATTCAAAAACTACTAATGCTCAAATGATGTCATAATATCTAGCAAACTTAGAAATATCTTTAGTGTTTAAAAAAGCCATTTACCTACTTATATTTCACCATAAAGGTTTGAAATATAACCTAAGTATGACTGTAGCATCGTATATCAATGTGCCATTGATATGTGTAGTCAACTTTGGTTATTTTTGGTGTGCAGTATGGTTTCTAAGTTTCACATAGTCACAAATGCTGGAGTTTTGATTGTGAATGCATGAGTGGAGGAGGCAGGGAGGAGAGAGGAGGACGAAGACTTCATACCAGACTGAGTCTGGTATGAGTCTTCGTCCTCCTTCGTCCTGGTCAAATATAAGTAGGTAAATGGCTTTTTTAAACAACACTAAAGATATTTCTAAGTTTGCTAGATAATATGACATCATTTGAGCATTAGTAGTTTTTGAATTGTTGACTTTACTAAAATTGACACACCCTAAATTACTGGAAATCAAAGGTGAAGGAGATGAGGACACGCAGGTAGGAAACTGCAGTGTCAGACCCAGGAAGACTCCTGACACAACCCAACCACAGACACCAACTCTCGGAGCTTATTGACTGGAACTCTGGCGTGACTGACCCTCCTCTGACCTGCTCCCTCACCACTGCTGCAATCAAGGAGTTTCTAGATAGATCAATGGAAGTTCCTGCATGGCCCTCACACACACACACACAGTCAGTAGAGAGGTGTGTAAGGATGACAACTGAAGCAGCACAACATGTTTACTCACAAGAGAGGAGGGAGGCGTACATCAGTGGCCAGGTGGCCAGTAGGGAGCTCATGTCCAGGAACAAGAGCAAGGCAGACATGGTATCCTTGGCAAAGTTCAAGAAACCTACCTATATTTCTAAGTTTTAATATTGAAATACAATCAAAATGTCTCTAATTGTATGTAATGTATGTAAAATGTAGTTGTATACAATCAAAAAAATACTTGCAAATATTGCTGATTTTTCGTAAATTTCAACTTCAAATATAAGTATCTAGGAGTGGTCAAATTTGGATTTTAAAGCCATATTTCGATTTAGCACATAAAAATGCATCATTTGGTCACTAGTAGTTTTTTTGATTTGTTGGCTTTACTAAAATTGACACACCCTACTACCCAGGGTACCCACTTCTTTACTACGCATTTTTTTTGCATATAAGGATGAACTGCTGGGTAAGATGAACGCTGCGATTCGTAGTGAGCGATGCTAACCACTACACCTTCAAAGCGTAACACCGACATCATTTGTCCCTAATTCAAGGATGTTCTGTTTAAATAAAGTCTAAAATGAAATGATTGGGTTTCGTCGTCGCTTCAGGAATGAATTGTGAAATAGGGTTGACTTAAACTATCGTTCTTATATTTAACTTCAAATTAGCTCATTATGGCACATATGTACGCATTATGTATCATTTTTGGAGATGCTTTCGAATGGAATATTAAAAAGGAAATTTCCTGAAAACTTCTTTATTATTATTTACCAGATGCCTTAATTGGATCTTAAGTATTCTTGTTTTTACTTTCATTATCATCCGATGTATACTCGTACGTGAGGACATGCTTGCACGATTTTAATTTGCGTATATATCTGTATATGTATATAAAATGCATGATTCAATTTCTTTCGAAGACATAAAGTAGGTTTTTGAAAGTTCATGCTCGCATTTTTTTCGAACACGTATTTCATCTACATGTTTTTTGCCTCGAATATGAAGGACATACTCGTATACACAGTACATAATTTTTTTTTCTAAATATAGTAATAATAATAATAATAATAATAATAATAATAATAATTCAGGAAAACCAAAAATTGGCACAACGCTCCTCAAGCCAACAAATGCGACTCATTAAGCTAACTCCTGTATTATTATTATAACCAGTATCAACAGGTTTCGACCCCTGACTTTAATATCTTCAGTTAGCTTGTAAGAAAACGGTGTTACCCACTCAGCTATAGACACTGGCCTCTTATAATTATATTTCTAATATGTAGGTTTTGAGCTCATTTGTAAATGAATATTTTTCAGAGGGGTTTAACTAAATAAAAGTTTCCCCCCCATTCATAACATTTTAAATAAAAAGAAAAAGTTATTTATACTATATAAAACAGTCCGGGAAATTTTGATTTTTAAGCAAATGTCACTCCGTTTTGTAACTTCAGAACTTTCAATTACCATTTTTTAACAAAAGCATTCCACATTTCACGTGATAATTGTAACAGTAAACTCCCTTCGGGGAGACAAAAAAAAAAAGGTGTCAATAATCCAGCAGGGTTGAAGCACCTTAAACAGAAAAAAAACCAATGTAATAGTAGCAACAGTAGCGCAAAAGATGTCACCAAATGTTCGTTGTTTCTTTTACATAATTGAGGTCATGGTAAACAACAATTTTGAACATTTATTCGTTACATAAAAACAACAATTTTGGACAACAATTTTGAACAATTATTCGTTATATATTTTTCAGTGATGTCTCTTAGTTTGATGAGACAATAATTCAACTGATTCACCATCTGGCACTTATGACCTAACCTGGATTTGTTTTGGTTTATTCGCTTCAAGGAATAGTCAGAAAGGAAGAATGCGAGTAATACTGTAATAGTGTTTATAAAATATATTTTTTATAAACGAAAATAAAATAGTTTCTTTACATTTGGATATAAATCATCTTCACACGGATGGTTAGTTTATTAGGATCACCCGAAGATCAGCGCCCACATGTATTCTTGTTTTTTGCTTTACAGTACCAAATATAATAATAAATTAAATTTAATGCCCAGTTAGGTCAACTGTACGCCCTTGACGTTTGGTTAGGTTAAGTCGTGATATTTTCGTTAGTTTTAACGAAGATATCATTTGGTAACTGAGGCTGGGGACCCTGATCTTCAGATGATCCGTTTATTACATTCCTTACCATCGTGCTGTGGAATTATATTTTCGCAACAGTGATGACGTTCTTAAATATATATTGTTATGTTCCCGCCTGAATTATATATATATTATATATATATATATCCCCGCAAGGGGGTTCTAAGCTCGTGCTCTTTGTGCTCGTTTGTACGTGCTTGTTCCTGGAGGTTTCACGTGCGCCCTCCCGGCCCTAGCACCCAGGGATGATGGGGCTCGACCCTGCAGTCCTTGTCATCCTTGGTCTTTTTCCACTTCGACTGTCCCCTCCACCCTTTCTTTTTCCTCTGTCTTTCCTCTCACTTTTTCTTTGTTTTTCCGCTGAGATATGCCCTTTTAAATAGAGGCGAATCGGTTCTTCCCGAACTTAAAAAAAAAAAATATATATATATATATATTTATGCCTGTTTCGTCTCGTAAGGAGAGAAGAACACAACGATAATGAGGTTTCTCTGTAATACTTCTATTAGAGGTAAATAAAAAACTTATTACAAAAATAATCTATTACTTCAATTATTTTAAAACACAACAAAATGCAATTGAAAAGGAAAATTTGACATCAATGGAATTTTTTAAGAAATGACAATGGTTATTTAAGATGCTGAATTTTAACTTTATGAATTTGTAAATTCCAGAATTAAGAGAATCATTTCAAATAAATTGGTTAGAATCTTCCTAGTTATAATTTTTGTTACTTATCTTATTGACATTGGTACCCTCCCCCCAACTTCCTTTCTGGACAAGTTTGAATCCTTTCATCAATATGTTAGATAAATCACTCTTCCTTTTTTTAAAATCCTATATTATATGCTTTATGAACGAATGAAACGACAAAGCGCATTACGTTTTCTTTTGCGTTAGGGAACTCTAATGTATAGTTCCTTATTCTATTTTTATTTTAGCTACACAACGCGAATTTTCTTTCAGGTTTTAACAAGTATGAATTTTTTATCAAATTATTCTGAAGTTTTCAAGAGATATTTTGATTCAATATTTTATTTACTTTGACTGCAGTACTAGGGTGTGTCAATTTTAGTAAAGTCAACAATTCAAAAACTACTAATGCTCAAATGATGTCATATTATTTAGCAAACTTAGAAATATCTTTAGTGTTGTTCAAAAAAGCCATTTACCTGCTTATATTTGACCATAAAGGTTTGAAATATAACCTACTGTAAATATGACAGCATCGCACATCAATGTGCCATTGATATGTGTGGTCAACTTTGGTTATTTTTGGTGTGCAGTATGGTTTCTAAGTTTCACATAGTCACAAATGCCGGAGTTTTGATTGTGAATGCATGTGTTTTCCCTCCTTTTTGACAATTTTGATTACTTCGTAATGTAAATATTGTGTAATTCAAATTATTCGAAATGTTGTGTGACCCAAACTTTCTGTATATTTTGATATGATAGATATATGAAATTCTCATTACTTTGAATAATTAAGTCTTGTACCTATAACAACACAACCTTTTATCTGAGCTTATAGGAAGATATTAAGAATTTCAATTAACTTAATTTTATGTAATCATAATCAGTAGGCCTATCCAAATTTCAATGACATTTCTTTTGTTCACAGGTCCACAGGATGAGTCAGAAAGAAATCAGAACCCGAAGCAAATCAAGTTCTCACCTAAGTCATTTGGTGGGGACTGGGAGGGAACTTCCCCCTGCTGAGCTGCCCACAGCCAGAGATCTGCTGAGGTATGGTTTGTTGAGGAGAGAGATGAGTGAGGAAGACAGGAGGAATTACCCAGTTAATGACCTGATTAACAAGGGCATTGTTCCAGGGCTACTGGCTCAGTGGAGAAAGACCAACGCTCTATTCACAGGACCTGTAATCAACACTGAGGTCAGGATCAGGGCTAAAGTGAAGGCACTGTGGGATGAGGCAGTGAAGGTGTCCATTGGCAATGTGAAGCTAGAGGTCAAAGATAGGTTCATGATGAAACTGGACAAATTGGTGGACATCCTGACCTGTCACTGTGTGATCAGGAGCTGCAGTGAGCTTGGGTGCAACCCTGTCTGCAACAGTGAGGTTCACAATGACTGCAGATGCAGGAGAGAGCAGAAGATACCAGTGCAGGAGCTTGCCTTCATTAAAGGTCAGAGAGAATAGGTGGGAAGTGTGGGGGCACATCAGATGGGTCTAGCTGATCACCCTGAGACCAGGAGACTGGAAGCAGTGCTGCAGAGACAGGAGCAGAGAAGGAAGGCCGAGGAGAAGAGGAGGAGGAAGGCCGAGGAGAAGAGGAGGAGGAAGGCAGAGGAGTCAGCCAAGAAAGAAGAGGAGTTGAGGGAGGAGTCACTGCTGGAGATGGAGTTGCAGGAGACTGGAGAAATACTGGAGGAGGCAGGGAGGAGAGAGGAGGACGAAGACTTCATACCAGAGGCTGCGACAACTTCTTCCTTGCCTGTGGCTAAGAAGAAGAAATACAACACTGAAGATATCACCAATATAGCTCTGGCTAGCTTGAGACATCACACTGGGCTGAGAGAGACTGCAGAAATTGCCACTGCTGCCTGGATTGATGCTGGTCTTATCACAGAGTTTGACACAGCACTGGTGATTGACCACAACAAGGTGATGAGGGCTCAGGAGAGACTGACTAAGGAGCTGGTCAAGAAGTTTGATGAAGAGATTAGGGAAAATGGCATCACTGGTATCTTCTTTGATGGGAAAAGAGATGACACCAAAGTGATGATGGAAGCTGAGGGCAATGACAGGCAGTTTCCTGGCTTCATTAAGGAAGAATACTACACAGTGTGCAATGAACCAGGTGGGAAATATTTGTGGCATTTTGTACCAAAGGAAGCTGCAGAGGAGAGAAGTCATGCTGAGGTCATTGCTGATCATCTGGTGAATTGGCTAAGAGAGAGAGGAGCAGACCAGACCCTTTTGGCCATAGGAGGTGACAGTACTAATGTGAATACTGGCTGGGAGGGAGGAGTAATGCATTATGTGGAGGCCAAGCTTAGCAGGAAGTTGGTGTGGATTGTCTGTGACTTGCACAGTGGGGAGCTGAGTTTCAGACACCTGGTGACTGCACTGGATGGCAAGACATTGAGCAACAACAAGTGGTCTGGGCCCCTAGGGAAGATGTTAGACACTGCCACTGAGCTGGAGATCAACCCCAAACTTCACGAGGATCACTGATGGTCCTCCTCTACCCAATCTCAATCAGGAGGTAGTCAAGGACCTCAGCACAGACCAATCATATGGCTACAGAATCATCACTGCCATCAGATTGGGAGAGGTACCTCAGAGTCTAGCTCTCCTGGAGATTGGGCCAGTCTGTCACAGTAGGTGGGTCACCACGGCTCTAAGGTTCTGCAGATTGTGGATTTCCAAACATGGGCTGAAGGGTAGGAACCTGAAGAATCTGAGGATAATTGTGGAATTCATAGTGGGAGTCTAAATGCCAAACTGGTTCAACATCAAGTTAAATCACAGCTGGGTGGAGTGTCCCAGGCATGTACTGTACCAGCTGGAGCTGCTCAGAAGTCAGAAGAAGGAGGTGACAGGAATAGTGATGCCTACAGTGAAGAGATCAGCCTGGTATGCACACTCTGAGGCTGTGCTCCAGGCCATGCTGTGCAGTGAGGTGGAGGAGGAGAGGAGGGAGGCAGTGAAGAGGATACTGGAAATCAGATGTGAAGGAGATGAGGACACACAGGTAGGAGACTGCAGTGTCAGACTCAGGAAGACTCCTGACATCAACCCAGATGTCACCAAACTCTCGGAGCTTATTGACTGGAACTCTGGCGTGACTGAGCCTCCTCTGACCTGCTCCCTCACCACTGCTGCAATCAAGGAGTTTCTGGATAGACCAATGGAAGTTCCTGCATGGCCATCACACATACAGTCAGTAGAGAGGTGTGTAAGGATGACAACTGAAGCAGCACAACATGTTTACTCACAAGAGAGGAGGGAGGCGTACATCAGTGGCCAGGTGGCCAGTAGGGAGCTCATGTCCAGGAACAAGAGCAAGGCAGACATGGCATCCTTGGCAAAGTTCAAGAAACCTATCTATATTTCTAAGTTTTAATATTTAAATACAATCAAAATGTCTTTAATTGTATGTATGTACAATGTAGTTATATATGGCATCCTTGGCAAAGTTCAAGAAACCTATCTATATTTCTAAGTTTTAATATTGAAATACAATCAAAATGTCTTTAATTGTATGTAATGTATGTAAAATGTAGTTATATACAATAAAAAAAATACTTGCAAAAATTGCTGATTTTTCGTAAACTTCAACTTCAAATATAAGTAGTTAGGAGTGGTCAAATCTGGATTCTAAAGCCATATTTCGATTTAGCACATAAAAATGCATTATTTGGTCACTAGTAGTCTTTGAAAATCTAAAGATTTCACTTTGCTCCTTAAAATTGACACACCCTACTGCAGTACTCCAGTTCAATTTATTATTATGATATTCATTCGATCTCTAACGTAATTTTCTGCCAGACGCATGAGATCCTGATTATATTATTAGTCTAAATATATTTCATTCTATGATTTCATAGTTTTAATTACTACCAACATTTTAGAAAGATGTAATTTAACCTTTTAACAATCCAACAATACTGGAATTTCCCTTTTTATAAACGTAACGAGTGTTTATAACGTGTACCATCCTCATTCTTTGCTTTTGACACAAAAAGGAAAGGATGGAGCGGATTTTCGCCAAGTTTAAAAGTTTGAAAATACTATAAAAAATAATTTATTTTTTCATCTACTTTTCCATCGTCTACTGCTAGTGTAGCAGGTACTTTTGTATTTATTATGTGAAATTATTCATAATTTAACACGCAATTTATTTCTCTACCTTATTGCTAAAATGAATGAGTATATCGTAGTACAAATCTTTGTTTTTAAAGAAAGAAAATTTACAAATCTCTTTCGAAAGAAAACGCGGCCATCTTTCCTCGCGTTCAGTTCACCTTGCATGAGCAAATTGGTTGCTAATTTATTTTAACCATTAACCTCATTACGTTCCCCATACATCACAAAATATATATGTTACAGTCAATATGTGAAATTAGGCAAATTATAAATTGATTAAAATCCAGGCAATGTGTCAAATTGGTGATACACACAGAACTTAACCTTTCTGGTAATGCTGCATATGCATGCCCACTGGTATTTCCCAATTTGTTGCCTAAAAATTCATAGCTAGGTTAGATTTAATTAGCTATTAATAATCGGGCATTTAACAAATTGCCTAAAATTACAGTCAATTTACAAATTTCCTGATTTTAGATATTGACTGTAACATATACACTATACAGTATATA
Source organism: Bathynomus jamesi (assembly GCA_023014485.1). Lineage (NCBI taxonomy): Eukaryota > Metazoa > Arthropoda > Malacostraca > Isopoda > Cirolanidae > Bathynomus > Bathynomus jamesi. The sequence goes on from JAJOZX010000348.1 coordinate 1,139,584, forward strand.
TATATATATATATATATATATAATATATATATATATATATATATATATATATAAAGATAATCGTAATGATAATCTTAGTTAATAGAAAATAATTCCTATAAAAAGGTACAGTATTCATCAAGATAATAAACAATACAATTAATTAAACAATACATTTCAAAACAAAAAGTTAGAATTAAGAAATAAATAAAAATAATACACATAAAGAAACGAATAATAATAAAGTTAATAAAAAAAACTACCCCAAACTAATACTAAAAATAAAAATAAAGAATATATATATATATATATATATATATATTAGTGGTGGACCGGATATCTGCATCCGCATCATTTTTAACATCCACATCCGCACTTCTGACTGCGGATGTTATGCGGATATTATCTCAAATAAATTATGCAATTTACAATTAAATTAGCTTATAAAGGAACTTATAAGCCCCAGTCATGCACATTTCATGTAAAGTATTAATTATTAATGAACAAACAAATCTATGAACCTCAAAATATAAATAGCTGGTAACACAGAAAATTGAATGAAACTTGTTTCATTGAATTTTCTGTGGCTGAAACTCTTGAGAAAGTTATTATTTTTATCATAATGAAAATATTAATATTAATTTTAATTCTTATGCATTGCCTGCCTTAATAGTAATATCACGAAATTTGAAAAATTATGTCATATATTCATAATTTTATATTATATTATATTGACAGATTAACTAAATATCCGCATCCGCGGATATTGAAATTAAAAATCCGCATCCGCAGATGTTGAAAAACTGACATCCGGTCCACCACTATATACATACACTTTTGTGTGTGTGTGTGTGTGTGTGTGTGTGTGTGTGTGTGTGTGGTGGAAATATCACAGTCGTACAGGTGAATGTTTAGTGTTCGTGATTCCTATTCAAAAAGTCCAGGTTGGAATCCTGGTAGGGGTTAAGTTGCAATATATATATATATATATATATATATATATAATATATATATATAATGTTTCAGACCAACAAAGACCCAAGGATCCACTCATGGCTGATTTACCTAATTGTGGTTGTAATTGTGTATTGCGCATGTCCTCCGTGGTGGCGGAGGGGACCTACAATTTTACGTGGGTTCCGAACCACAAAAACCTTAATTTTACTACCTTAAACTATACCCAATCTAACAATATATGCGTCTAATCGATTTTTAAACATGTTTATAGACGTGCTACTAATTACTTCTACCGGCAAACTATTCCAACTATTTACTATTCTATACGTAAAAAAAAGTTTTTGGCAACTGCTGTCTCGAACCTTCTACTTGCCAACTTACACCCGTTATTTCTAGTCCTATTATAGTGTGATATTTCGAAAAAGCTATCTCTACTTACGTTATCGAACCCATTCATAATTTTAAAAGCCTGGATTAGATCACCCCGTAGCCTCCTTGTCTTGAGTGTGGTCAATTTTAACTCCTTAAGCCTATCCTCGTACAACTTCGACCTAAGCGACGGAATCATCTTAGTTGCTCGTCTTTGAACTCTCTCTATTTTATCTATATCTTTTCGCATATGCGGATTCCAAAATTGGATCGCGTACTCCAAATGGGGTCTAACTAATGATTTATAAAGAGGAACAATAATATCATGCGATTTGTACTCATAATTCCTAGCTATAAAACCTAGCATCTTGTTCGCCTTATTGACCGCTGCTGTACTTTGTTTCGCCACTTTTAAATCACCAGTGACTATAACTCCTAAATCATTTTCCTTTTCTACGCTTGCTAACTCCTTTCCTGACATACTATACGCAAAATTACCGTTACGCGAACCTATATGTAAAATTTGACACTTATCGACGTTAACTCTCATCTACCATGTGACTGACCAATCAACGATTTTGTTCAGATCTTCCTGGATTTTACCTCTATCTTCATCATTAATTGCCCTACTACCCAACTTCGTGTTATCCGCAAACTTTGAAAGTGTACTGACTTGGCCGACATCTAAATCGTTAATATATACAGTATATAAGAAAAAGCAAGTACATAAATATACACGAGTACATACAGTCCATAAATGAAACGCAAGTAGAAATCGAAAGATATTTGGAGGATGAAGCCAGTGACGCGGCGAGCAGTTATAATACTCAGTATGGCAAGTCACTAAATGATAGTTTTAGGCTCACTGAAATAAATGAGGACATCGATAAAAGCAAAGCATTCAGATTGGAAATAACCACTCGAGTGAAATAGATACAAAGATCGAAAAATTGCGGGATTAAGATCCCTGATCGTCTTGGCATTCTATCGAAAAGTGTATTGTGGGTTAGATTGAGTTAGGTTAATTGAATTAGGTTACCATAGGTTAAATTAGGGTGTTAGTCTTTTAGAATGTTGATGTTGTGGTATAAGTCCAAAATTTTGACTCTTTTAAAAGTGGATACGGAAAAAAGGGAAGCGGAAGTGCTAATGCGTCAAATGAAATAAATAAATGCATATATAAAAAAACGAGAGAAAACAAAAGAATAAAGGCAATAAATAGTGGGCGATTTGCAAGTATTATTGAAAGTTTTATGTAACCATGGTTCCGAGTGTACTTTTTATCACTCAAAAGAATGTGTCAACATGATGAAAAAAGGAACTTATCCATATTTTCATATATAACTTACATATGATTCATAATTTTCATATATAATTTATATATAATTCATAATTTTCATATATAATTCATATATAATATAATGTCCATATATAATTTCTCCGTAAGAGAGAGAAAATGCATATACAGTAAATGAAATGTCTTTACTTTCACGTAAAAATGACTCACAGGAGAGATTACAGAGAAGCAACAGGCACATACTAAGGTTATCGAAAAAAAAAAACGAAACAAGATAATAACGAGGATCAACACGGGATAGAAAAACCAAAACTTTCAATCAGTTTTATGATCTTCTTCAGGCATAAATAACAAAAGAAGAATGAGAAGCATATATATATATATATATATATATATATATATGTAAGAACGACGCTTGTATAGAAGAAGGTTCCGCACAAGATGAGGAGGGAGAACGAACAAATGAAAAATGAGGTAACCACCCGGGAATCGAACCCGGGATCTTCCGATTGCCGGTCAGATATGCTAACCACTACACCATGGGCCTCGATTAATCAGAAGTCGTAATTCTCCTACATACGAGCAGAAACCAATGCCCTGAGGGGGCACCTCCCGCATGTCGCACATATATACATTTTAACTGCAAACAACACACAGTATAATTAATGTAAAGAACAACGCTTGTATGAAGAACGTTCCGCACAAGATGAGGAGGGAGAACGAACAAATGAAAAATGAGGTAACCACCCGGGATCTTCCGATTGCCGATCAGATATGCTAACCACTACACCATGGGTTCGATTCCCGGGTGGTTACCTCATTTTTCATTATTCGTTATCTCTCCTCCTCGTGTGCAGAAACGTTCCTTAACACTTATGTCGTTTCTATTCATATATATATATATATTATATCAAAAGGAAGAGAGGAAGAAGGCTAAAGGAATGGGTAAAAGAAGTGAGAAAAGGCAATAATAATAATAATAATTGAAATTCAAATTAATTATTGTTCCAAAGACAATATAGAGAGAATAGATGTAAGATTTTGTACGAAGGACATTAGAATCTCAAATATTACATTTTAGGAATCTGTACCAAATATGAGGCAATGAGAGTTACCTTTCACGGCAATAATTATTTACATATATTTATATACAATTTATATAGGTTGGATCGTGACATTTACAAACATTAATTTGGATTCATTATTGAAACACTTAATTGAATCGTAGACATTCGTTAATTGTGATTTGCATGAGCTTTTAAATGAGGTACATATTTTTTAATAATTTAAAGAAAGCAGTAATTTATAGATAAAATTTAATATTTTTAATTTATAGATAAAATTTAATATTTTTAATTTATAGATAAAATTTAATATTTTTAATTTATAGATAAAGTTTAATATTTTTAATTTATAGATAAAATTAATATTTTTTTAATTTGATAAAATTAATATTTTAACTCTTTTAAGAGAAATGAAAGAATAAAAGAGAGAAAAGATTTTCCTTTTAAGTGAATACGAAAATTTGTATGAGAAGCATTTGCTTTTAAATTTATTTCCAGATCATTTCAAATATAAACTCTTTTTTTTTCATATGAGAGGGATCCCTCGGTGTTTCATGTGTGAAGTTAGGTGCACACAAAGTGGTTTACTTGGTTGTTTGATATGATTTCCATAATTAACGAAGGAGCTTCGTTATAGAATATTTTATGAATGTGTGAGCGGATATATAGCGTGTGCAGCTCATTCAACTTAAGAAGTTTTAGAGATTTGAACGGAGGAGTTGCGTGTTCTCGGATGGTTTTGACACCTCATATGAATCTGACAATTTTTTTTATGCAATGCGTTTAATGAATAAATAAAATAATGGCTTATATTTCCCCAAACTGCTATGTTATATAGAACGTGAGGGTGTGCGAGGGTGTAATATGGAGTGAGTAATGTATATTTTTGAATGTGGTGTTTTAATTTATGCAAGATGTGATGGTGAATATTGACAGTTTATTTAATGCGTGTTCGAAATGCCCTTTGAAAGCAAATTTTTTATCTAAAATTGCACCTAATATTTTCACCTCTGATATTCTATTAATATGTAACTATGTAACAAATTTTTGGAAAATTTGTTTATCTTATTTTTTTAGTGTTTATTTATGTTTTTGGGTGCGCTGAATTAAAAAATCGCATTAGTTTTCTCGTGAAAACTATTTTGTTCTGAAAACCATAATCTATTTTTTGTACCTAGTGGCTTATCAGAGAGCAAAATCACAATGAAGAAAAGGAAAGGAAAATAAATATATTTCGTATTTAAAGATATATAATGTGTGTGTGTATATAATGTATATAATGTATATATAATGGACCCAAATATAATATGCACACAAATATGCTCACAAATCTAAACGGATAATGCTTAAAAATATATATTTGAGCGACCTTTTCTCTTGTAGTCCCGTGGATTATTTCGTATTAAACACCAAATATAGTCGCCCATCATAGCTCCGTCCCATTTTCCCCGATATCTCCTCTCCATGGTTTGGATATCTTGGTGAAAACGTTCACCATGTTCTTCACTTACCGTCACCCAAATTTTGTATGAAGAATTCTAAATACGAGTCCAGATAGTGTAACTTCAGGGACATTCTACAACCTAACCTTTAAAAATGTTTGAGTAGATTTTCTACTAGCTCTTTGTAGTTGTCGTTCTTCTTGTTACCTAAAAATCCATGGACTACAAGCCGAAATGACTGCCAAGCATTTTTTTCAGGAGCTGTCATTTTTTCTTCTAACTCTTTAGATGCTAACATGCGTCTGACTTGAGGTCCAATAAATATGCCTCCCTTGATTTTAGTTTCAGAAAGTTTGGGAAACATTGAACGTATATGATAAAAAGCATCACTTTCAGCATCCAAAGCGTTGATGAATTGCTTAATAAGACCAAGCTTGATATGCAGCGAGGGTAGCAAAATTTTGTCTGTTGGAACAAGGGCTTCGTTAAGAACATTGTGTTTGCCTGGATTAAGCTAATTTCTCACGGGCCATTCCTTTCTGACAAAGTGCTCACAATCTACTCTGCTGTCCCAAAGGCAGAGGAAACAGGAATATTTAGTGTAACCGCCCTGTAGTCCAAGCAGGAATTCTAGCATTTTGAAGTCTCCACATACATCCCATCTATGTTCTGTTCACTGTAGTTTATTTTGTCTAGCAACTGCTTTACATTTTCATATTCTTCCTTCAATTCAACCGAATGAGCCACAGGAATAGATGGAAACATGTTTCCATTATGTAGTAGGGCGCCTTTTAAACTTCTAGTTGAAGTGTCAATAAACAAACGCCAATCAACAGGGCTGTATTCAATTCCTATCTCAGCAAAAAGGCTATTCACATCACAGCAGTAGCAAAGAGAGCTCGAGCAAAACAGGAGTAGAAAGAAACGTGCCTATTCTTGTAGAAAGAGATCTTGACACTTGAGTCCAAAAGATTCCACTCTTTAAGGCGGGACGTCATAATTTCTGCGTTGGTTTTCGTAAGGTTCATATCCCTGACTAGGTCGTCTTTGTCTTTCTGGTTGGGGAAATGGGGTGACGTATTGGAGCTTGCCTCGAAGTCAGCATCTTCATCTTCATCAGAGGATATTAAAGGCGTTTCTTCTATTTCCTCCATGGTGGGTGGGTATGGAACGGATAAATCTTCATTATGGGGGACTGGGGCAATAGAAGATGGGATATTTGGATATAGGACATATTTTCGACCTTTACCTCTCTTGTAGAGTGAAATGTTTACCATGCAGAGGAATAGCAAATGGCATGCCTTTTCTGGTACCTCGCAGCCATCCTTCTAATGTGGAGCGGCAGCTTCCACAGCAAAAGTGAGGTGCTCATGATTTATCTTGATCGCCCATAGGCATGCCAAAGTAAACGTGATATGCTGTAAAAAACTTCGTTCTTGTGTCAGTTTTGTGCTTTACTTGCTTTGGATTGATGTAATGGCCACAAACATAACAAAGTGAATCTGCAGAGTGTCTGCAGAGCCTATTGATAGCCATCACCATATAATTCTAATTCAAATATCTGAAAAATACAAAAAACACAAACATTTTATAAACAGAAATAAGGAACCAAATGTGTACAAATATTTAATAATGGACCTTAACCAATAAAAACATTACTAATAAACCCCAGTTTTGGGGACATTTTAAATTTTGCACTTGAAATTACTTTTGCTATCTCAGAAAAATGCCTTAAAAATTGCGAAAAAGTAAGATTTCTAAATTTGACCATATAAAAACTATAGTTTTCCGAGCAAAACCGATACCAAATCTGTAATCAGCGCGGCCGAAACATATAGAAAAGATCGAAAAATCAACATAAACAAAAATTGTTGCACAGTGTTATCTGTATGTATAGTTAAATTGATATTCTATTTTCTATTTGTTATAATTATATATGTCTCTGATAGATGATAATGGTCATTTATTTGCATTCAGACAATTATAAATACTTGTGAACTGCATTCTTAGCTTGGTCTTTTTTGTAATGCATCAATGTCGTTATCAGATATGAGAAGTGTTGTGCCATCTGCATACTGAATATTGGTTGCGGTGAGGCAGTTATGAAAGCCATTGACAACACAGGAATTGGTGGGGCCCCAATATCGAACCCAGTAGCACTCCATGTGTGATTGATTGAATGTCTGATTCACGCTTATCTAATGTTATTTAAAAGAACTTAAACCAGTTTAAAGACATAACTCTTACTCCATAATAAACCAGTTTTGGGGTTAGAATTGACTGTTAAAAATTTTAGATAGATCCAAGAAAATTGCAAAATAATAAGCAGTTATGAGGGCCAGACACTAGCACAGCAATCAGGACACACTAAAGCGAACCATCGCGCTAACTCCTGAATTATTATCAACGAGCACCACTGGGAATCGAACCCCAGAATTCAGTGACAATTACTTAGCTTATAGGGAGACGGTGTTACCCAGTGAACTAAGTGCACTGACTGAAATTTGTAACTGAATTGTTTAATTGTTTAAAGTTTTACAGAGCAACTCAGTTAATCTTCCGTAGAGTTTTCCGCCTTCAAGTCGAATAATAATAATAATAATAATAATAATAATAATGATGATAATAATAATAATAATAATAATATGTTTAATTTCGTGGTAGAGTATTAATAACACTGTTATTGGTGTTGATTATGATTTTCTAAATATAATATCCACTGAATAAAAACTCGGGTACGAATTGAAACTGTAACTGTTTGATGAAGATCACTTGCACTATTCTCATCGGGAGTAAACAATGCTAAATTTAAGAGCTAAAGTAGCGTTGTTCCAGTCTTTAGAATAGTTAAGAGTGCTTCACTACGTAAACATATTACTATTTTTATTAACAATCCTGAAGGGTCGTTTGCAGAGCTGGGCACTTGCGTTTTTTTTTGCGGTACTGCGGTACTACCGTGTTGGTCGGTACCGCGGAAAGTACCGCGGGAAATTTGAATGCGGTAGCGGTACTGCTGTACTTTCAGCGATCCTTTGCGGTACTGCGTTATGCGGTACCGGTTTGGTAGTGCGGTAGTAGTACCGCAGTACCGCAGTACCGCAAAAAACGCGCAAAAAAACGCAAGTGCCCAGCTCTGCCCGGGCCAATACCAAGGGTATCAGCAACATTAAAAAAAAAGACTCGATACGTTCTTAAACGAAGTTCCTGACCAGCCATGCATGGCAAGTTACAAGAGCGGGATGAGAGTAAAAAACAACTTTCTCTTTCATCAAATCCCACAAATGAAAAGGGATGCTGCAGAAGGGTCAGTCGCGGGCCATTCCTAAATATTTGTTCGAAAACGGTAAGAGTAAAAAAAGAAAAAAGTAAAACCATTTCTTTCGCTTTGTCGTTTTCTGTAAACATTTTAGTCTTTCTCTGATACTTATCTGAGATTATTAAAATCCATCCTATTAAAAAGAGAGATTACAACTGCATCCACAACTTTTTCCTCTTTGTCCGTGACATATACGCATTAATTTCGTATGAAAATCCTTTGCGTGGTTTTGTTTAATTTTTGCGGTGATTTTGAACTCAAATTCAAATTCAAACTCAAAATCTTTATTCACAAAAGGATAAAAATGACAAAGTTTTACAGTTTCTAAATATTTGATATGGTATCAGTGTATTCACAGTCATCTGATCCGAATATGCCGTTGAAAGCCTGGAGGCTTTTTAGGCAAAATTAATGACATATATATTTCGAGAATTATGTCGATATATACTTACAGTATGTATCATATTTTGCATTTTCCAAAATTGATATCATTATAACACACACACCACACACAAATATATATATATTATATATATATATATATATATATATATATATATATATATTAGTGATGTAGCGGATGTCATTTTTTTCACATCCGCGGATGCGGATGCGGATGAGGATGTTTGATTTCAACATCCGCGGATGCGGATGCGGATGTCTACATTTTCGTTATTTTTAGGATATATTCGAGATTTGTTGTGTTTAACGTATATAATAAGTTATTATATAGAGAGAGCTGTAGCTATAATGTAGTATAATTGATTAATTGTACAATAATTGCTGTACTTTTCCCTGAACATATAAAATAATAGCAAGCATCTAACTAATATAGAAATCAATTAGTGAATTCGTCTGCAAATAAATTCGTTATATTTTGTTGAGTTTCAGCCACAATTAGAAACCATAATTGTGTTACCCGACCTCTTTCCCCAACCTCCACCCTTATAGAAAGATATCTTTAATTAGCTTGATAACTATTTATATTAAGTTTAAAGTTTTATTAGGCATATTTATAAATGAGTAATTAAAATAAGTAAACTAAGATGTTTATCGTTTAATATTCAAACTTAATTAGGAAGGTTATGCTTAAGGAACATTAATTTTTCTGCCTTTTCTGCTGCCAGTCTGTTTCTCTTTTCATCATATATTAATCCGCACTGCTAAATAATTAATCTCTCGCTTGGCACGCTTGTTGGAGGGACGTGCTAAATGTTTCCTTGCAAGTTTACTCAAGTTTGGATAGATATTCTGCGTATTTTTCCACCAACTAATAGGATTGTCACGTGCAGCCAGGCGTTTTTTCTTGGTGATAGCTCTCGATCATTTTTACTACATCTTTTGACATCGCGTAGGTCTCGTCATTGCTGCTTGACTCAAGAAACTGAGAGAGAGATTCTGTGATAGATTTGCTTGTTGAAGGTGTTGGTTCTGTCACTGAAACTTTATTCTTTTGTGGGTGGCGAAGCGACAGATTCAAGAGATTGAAGCTCTTCAACTGCTTTGCCAAGTGATGATTTAACTCGTTCTAATGTACTAGGTGAAAATAACTTAGCTTTGTAACGTGGATCTAAGTAGGTTGCAAGAGAGTAACTTCATACAAGAACAGCCTCTCGTCTTGTCGCTTGCATCACTTTTGCGCACAATGAACTAGTTCTATTAATATAGTAGAATTTGATAATTTCCGCTTATTAATGACGTTTTATCTCAACGGTCCACATCCGCACGACATCCGCAGTCCAAAGTGCGGATGCGGGTGCGGATGCGGATGCGATAAAATGTGCGGATGTTCCGCGGATGCGGATGTGACCTACATCACTAAATTTATATATATATATACAGGATGTCCCAAAAAAAACTATATACTCTTTATAGCATCATATATTTTATAATTAAAAAAAAACCAAACAATATATTGTTATAGCAATTGCCAATGAAAGGTAAATTAGTAATCTAAGTGATCAAAATGTTATAGCGAGTTGTTTGCATATAAATTTAATTAACTACGCCAAGTGCTCAAAATGTTCTCCGGCGGCATGAATGCACTTTTGAATGCGTCGACTAACTGATTCGCAGACATGGACTAATGTGGATGCTGTGATGGTCCCGCACTTTTCCCTAATTGCATCCTTAAGGTATTCGAGTGTTGCGGGTCTTGTACCATAAACTGCATCCTTCAGGTAGCCCCACAAATAAAAATCAAGTGGAGTCAAGTCCGGTGAACGTGGAGGATACTCAACGCTTCCTCTTCGTCCTATCCAACGGTTAGGCAACGTTTCATCGAGGTACCTTCTGACATCACAACGATAATGAGGAGGGGGGGGCTCCATCTTGTTGAAAATAAAAGTCGTCGTTTCCAAACAACTTCCGAACTGCAGGTATAATTTCTGTCCGCAGCATGTCGAGATATGCGGCACCGGTAACTGTCCCATTAAAGAAAAATGGTCCAACCAAACCCCTGGATGATAAACCACACCATGCTGTTAATCCTGGTAAATTAACATGTTTATCCACATAAACGTGAGGATTATCAAGTGACCGGTACCTGCAGTTGTGTCGATTTACTGTGCCATTCAGCTTGAAGGTAGCTTCATCAGACCACACGATTTTGTTGTAATGAATGTGCATTCATGCCGCCGGAGAACATTTGAGCACTTGGTGTAGTTAATTAAATTTTATATGCAAACAACTCGCTATAACATTTTGATCACTTAGATTACTAATTTACCTTTCATTGGCAATTGCTATAACAATATATTGTTGTTGTTGTTTTAAATTATAAATATATGATGCTATAAAGAGTATATAGTTTTTTTTGGGACACCCTGTATATGGGATTGAACTTAGAATGGTCCCCTGGGATCTTTTGTGTTACACACAGACCGTGCATAGAAAAAGGAACTCTTCTGAGAAAATTAAATCCACTATAGTTCGAATAAGTAATGGTAAATGACAAATACTATAGTGAAATTTTCCATTTACCATTACTTATTCGAACTATAGTGGATTTAATTTTCCCAGAAGAGTTCCTTGTTCCATGCACGGTCTGTGTGTACCATTTATACAGTATATATATATATATATATACACACACACACACACACACACACAGTGTGTGTATATATATATATATATATATATATATAGAGAGAGAGAGAGAGAGAGTTAAAATTTTAAACAATTTTAATTTTTAGTAATCTGTATTCCATTTTAAAATGTCAAAATAGATTTTCGTACTGTAGCTTGTTTTGATCTAATTTTCAAATAATGAAGTTGGAACTTAGTAAGTTTATATATATATACAGGGACGTAGACAGGGGGGGCTACGGGGGCTTCAGCTGCCCCTAAATAAAATCATAAGTTTGATATTTCTATGCATTACTGATAAGTAAGTACGCCATGCCAAGTACCTTCAGCACATGTCTAATTATTGTAATACATTTAGGAATGTGTTTCTACTCATTTACACATTTAATATATATATATATATATATATATATATATATATATATATATATATATATATATATATATATATATATATATTATATATATACTATATGATCAAAAGTATTCGGACACCGCATTGTTTTGGGAAAAATGGTTTATTATGGCATTTAGTAACCAGTAGGTCCACCCTTTGCTTTTATTACAGCGTCAACACGTCGAGGCAGACTTTCCATCAGTTTTCGGTAAGTCTGTGCAGGAATGGCTCGCCATTCCTCTTGCAGAGCTGATGCAAGAGATGCAAGTGAAGCCGGGCGTGGTGTGCGGTTTCGTATCCGTCGCTCCAGTTCGTCCCACATGTGCTCGATTGGGTTGAGATCGGGGCTCTGAGCAGGCCAGTCTAACAAATCCACCTTATTTTCACGAAACCAGTCCTGCACACGCCTTGCAGTATGGCAGGGAGCTCGATCCTGTTGAAACAAACAATGGCCATCTCCGTAGTATTGCCACAGTGTAGGGAGGGCCGAATTGTCCAGAACGTCGAGATAAACGTCAGCGTTCATGGTAGTGGGTATAACAACCAACGGGCCGAGCCCTAGCCAGGAAAAACAACCCCATACCATGATGGACCCTCCACCGAACTTCACCGTTGGACGTACACAGTCAGGAAGAAGCCGTTCTCCGGGCTGTCGCCACACCCAAACACGCCCATCAGACTGGAAGAGTGAATACCGCGACTCGTCGCTCCAAAGAACAGTTTTCCAGTCCTCCACGGTCCAGGAACGACGGGAGACACACCAGGCCAAACGACGCGTGGCATTAACTTTTGTAATCAGTGGCTTGTGTACAGCTGCTCTACCATAATAACCGAGTCTGTGCATCTCTCTGCGGATAGTTACAGTACTAACGGAGGTACCGGATGCTCTTCCTACCTCCTCAGCGATGGAAGCGGCAGAGGACGTGCGGGACTTCTTGACATGTCGTACCAGACTTCTTCTATCACGTTCCGTCAGTTTGCGTGGTCGTCCGGAACGTTTTTTCGCATTAGTTGCACCGTCGTGCTTCCATCTCATGATAACATCCGCTACAGTCGACTTTGGTATATCCTGTTTGGCTGCAATGTTTCGTATAGAAACGTTACTTAAATAACATCCGATGACGAGTCCACGTTGGAACTCGGAGAGTTCACGTCCGCGCGGCATGGCTTCACAACAGTTACTGATAACTTAACAGAACACCTCAGCATTATAGTTTCGCCACGCTTTTTCCCAGCATACCTTTCGGCGAAGGTGATATTTGCAGAAATGCGGATTTTCCGGGGTGTCCGAATACTTTTGATCATATAGTGTGTATATATATATATATATATGAAAAGAAGGATCAACACAACGGCAAACATTTTCATTTATTTGTACATCAGACGTTTCGACAAATCTTTTGTCATCATCAGTGAGTTAAGTCTTAAAACCTTAAAACAAAATTGAAAAGTGAAAGTTACATCAATACAATATTAAAACCATTAAAATTAAAACCTTAAAGCAAAATGAAAATTGCATCAATACAAAATTAAAATCATTTAAATTTCATCACTATAAAAACTAAAATTAAATTAAATTTCATCACTATAAAAACTAAAATTAAATTACCTCAATAGGTAAATACACAATGTTTACATCCACCTCCATACTTGGCAAAGTCTAAGGGAACACTGGATGGTCAGAGGATTAGAAAGGGTATGTCTGTGAAAAACGGTTGGTTAGTCAAAAGAGTCGTAATTTGTAGGATGAGCTATTATTATTAAGGGAGGGTTTGTTTCTATAGATGTACAAAGATTCTAAAATTCGGAGTTCTGTAAGGTTATTGGATCTAGTTAAAATTTCAAACTGAGTTTTGTGAAGGGGATGGTCGTTTTCATTACTGTGGTTTCTAATTGCGGATTGTGGAGGGCTAGTGAGGGGACGGTCAACATTTGGGCTTGTCAGTCCGTACCAACCGTCCCTCACTAGCCCTCCACAATCCGCAATTAGAAACCACAGTAATGAAAACGACCATCCCCTTCACAAAACTCAGTTTGAAATTTTAACTAGATCCAATAACCTTACAGAACTCCGAATTTTAGAATCTTTGTACATCTATAGAAACAAACCCTCCCTTAATAATAATAGCTCATCCTACAAATTACGACTCTTTTGACTAACCAACCGTTTTTCACAGACATACCCTTTCTAATCCTCTGACCATCCAGTGTTCCCTTAGACTTTGCCAAGTATGGAGGTGGATGTAAACATTGTGTATTTACCTATTGAGGTAATTTAATTTTAGTTTTTATAGTGATGAAATTTAATTTAATTTTAGTTTTTATAGTGATGAAATTTAAATGATTTTAATTTTGTATTGATGCAATTTTCATTTTGCTTTAAGGTTTTAATTTTAATGGTTTTAATATTGTATTGATGTAACTTTCACTTTTCAATTTTGTTTTAAGGTTTTAAGACTTAACTCACTGATGATGACAAAAGATTTGTCGAAACGTCTGATGTACAAATAAATGAAAATGTTTGCCGTTGTGTTGATCCTTCTTTTCATCTGTAAGCTCCGGTTCCCTAAGGAGAAGTCAATAGCTTTGATATATATATATATATGCTAACCCCTCCGTCCATGAAATTGGTCGGTTCGAAGTTGACGGGGGTTCTGGTTAGGTGGCAGCAACGGATTTGTTACTCGCAGTAGTTTCTTCTATACTATTCTCCGATTTCTTCTTGTAGTGGATCGGAGGATTCTGTGGAGCTCTCTGAAAGTTCCCCGATTCTTCTTATAACGTATCGGGAAATTATTTTTCTCTATTTAAGACTAAGTTCTCTGAAGAGAGCAAGGCTCAAAGGAGAAGATAAAGACTTTTTCTTACGGTAATTTACTGCTAAAATGTTACAGGTAATGCTCAGCCTCTAAGTTATCAGGTCATCCCATAAGTAATGTCGTTTTTTACGATAGATTAAGTTTAAACTAGTCCTACTCGGTTTAAGCATAAATTTTCTGAAGGTTATATCTAAGAGGAGATCTATCGTGTTTCGCTACATACTTTACAGACCTTGACCAGTGAAGACGTGTGTTTTGCTTTATGTGAACCCCTCATAAACATGGCGGTATCAGAAGAGCATATCAGGCATATAATGCTTTACGAGTTCAAAAAAGGGAATAGTGCTACTGAAGCAACGCGAAACATTCAGGAAGTTTATGGCAACGATATTCTGCATGTGATGAAATGTCAAAGATGGTTTCAAAAGTTTAGGAATGGTGACTGCTGTTTGACAGATGCAGCACGCTCTGGACGCCATGCTGAGTTTGATGATGACCTGCTGTTAGCCGCACTTGAAGAAGACTGTTCAACAACTGTCGAAGAATTGGCCCAGAAACTCAATTCATCCCCGTCCACCATCCATCGACATTTGCAACAACTCGGAAAAGTGCTTAAGTTAGGAAAATGGGTGCCACATGAATTGTCGGTCGACAATCTGAGGGTGTGGGTAAACATTAGCACAGCTCTTCATTCCCGTGGACTCCAAGATCCGTTTTTGCACCGTTTAGTGACTGGTGATGAAAAGTGGATACTGTACCAGAATGTTAAGCGCTGTCGACAATGGGTTTGTGCCGGAGAACCAGCTACACCACAGCCAAAACCAAATCTTCACCCTCGGAAGGTGTTGCTTAGTGTTTGGTGGGACAAAGGTGGTGTAATACACTTTGAAACCTTACCACACAACCAAACAAT
Source organism: Bathynomus jamesi (assembly GCA_023014485.1). Classification (NCBI taxonomy): domain Eukaryota; kingdom Metazoa; phylum Arthropoda; class Malacostraca; order Isopoda; family Cirolanidae; genus Bathynomus; species Bathynomus jamesi. The sequence goes on from JAJOZX010000348.1 coordinate 1,155,224, forward strand.
CACCGTTCAAGTCTACTGTCAACAACTGGATCGATTGAACACTGCACTAAAAGAAAAGAGACCTTCTTTAGTTAATCGGAAAGGAATCGTGTTCCACCACAACAACGCACGTCCGCATACCGCTCGGATCACTTCTGCAAAATTTGAGGAGCTTAGGTGGGAAAAACGTCCACATCCTCCATATTTTCCAGACCTTGCGCCTTCAGATTATCATCTCTTCAGGAGTCTGCAAAACTATCTTGACGAGAAACAGTATACTTCTTTAATGACCTGCACACCAGTCTTTGTACGTTTTTTGCCTCAAAACCGCCTGAATTTTATAAACATGACATTGAAAAGCTTGTAGGACGTTCGCAGAGTGTCATTGATTCCGATGGAAAATATATACTAGATTAAAAAGTTTCAGTCGAGTTTTTTTTTGTCCTTCAAATTCCGATCTAAAAAACGACATTACTTATGGGATGACCTGATAGATCAGTCTAGTCAGAATGAACATTGGAGAAATTTTATGGGCTTTTATATTGAATTTTTTTACTGGCATCATTATTATTTAATGCTGATCTTTTTTTGTTTTTTATTCTCAATAGGCTGATTTACTTTGCAAAACATTTAAAGACAAAACAAATAGTTTTGTTGTATCAATGTCTAGACTGCTAAGCAAGAGGAAGCCATATTTTTATTTTAAACCGCATATTGACAGATCTGATGTTATCATGATCTGCCGAGTTAACTAAAAATGGAAACTGAAATATGCCTTCCCATCACGAATTACAAACAAACATGCACATGGGCAAAAATGAAAGGCTTAAGATTAAAATTTAAACGTCAAGAAGGACATGACTTCATCTTTTACAACGAAGAGAGAATGTATACAAGAAATGAATAAGATTACATTATTAAGCTAAGTCTACAAAAATGATCAAGTTGTTTAAAAAAGAAATAATTCACCAATTATAAAATGGAAAGCAAATAAAAATGTATCCAAACTTGTGTCAACGTTATACGATTTTGGACTTGATTTGTCAGAATGAATATATGAATAGGAATATAAGGCTTATATAAATATACGAAGTATATGAATGAACATAAGAATTATATGAATGAATATAAGAATTATATGAATGTAGGAATTATTCACTGTTCACTTTTACAGGGCTCTCCCTCTAGAATGATATTACTACCATAATATAACATCCTCACTTATCTAACTAGATGATAACAAATGGTTTTTAAATAGATTTATATACACAACATAAGTCGGGGTGGTTAAGTTACAAGGCACAGTAATTAGAAAATCAAATCCTTAACACGACACTTGCTTAGTGAGTTATTAAGGAACCAAGGATCTGAGCCGAACCAGCTGCCCAAATGGCGAGGCATGCACTTGCAAAGGGGTGAGGCTTCGACAAAGTGTTTGCACTTTGCCCTGGAGAAACTCCCATGGTGCCACGTTTACAAAAGATTCTTAAGTTTGCAATGGTTGTCTAACAATGATATTACCATAGGAATTTATATAATTTTGGGTCTACACTTAACTCCTTTGTGATTTATATTAGCCGAAAAGAACATTTAGAATTTAGGAATCTCTGCTTAAGATTATAGATTTGGCACACTGGAGTTGTTAGGGTTAAGAAAGAGGCCAGATGATCCACTGGGGCATCTAGGCGAGTTATAAAATATTAAAAATTCAAAGATTAATACTTTAATTTATGCAAACAGAATAAAAGGATTCATACGTTAATTTAGACAAACAATGATATTGTTAAATTTTACAAAAATTTATTTTCCTGTGGAAAACCTTCTCCATATGGCTCCCCTCCCAGAGTAGGAACTAGGGGGTTAGTTTGAATATCCTCTCAAACAAAAGCAGTTGGATGTAGTGTTAGATGGAGACAAAGAATAGTTAAAGAAGTAGTTGGATGTAATGTTCCATAAGGACAAAAGAAATAGTTAAATATAATACATCTAGTTTGTACTTAATCCACTATATTTATCAGCTAAGTTTTTCACCAAAATCGATACTTATGCACTAATGAACACTTAATAATTAACGGTCACTTGTGTGTCCTTGAGCACTTGGAGTCTGATTTGTCTAGGTCCACTTTTTACACTATTCTAAGTTCACCGTGTGCATACACTTTTAAATCAAACGCGATTTTTTTATCAACTTTATGAGAACAAAATTTGAGAGAAATGAATTTTAATGAACTATTGGAAAAGTACCTACATAAGTAAAATTGATACGATTTCTGCAAGGTTTTTTTTTTTTTAGAACTTTGGAATTGACTAAACTCTATAACATCGTGGAAGGTATAAAATGTCAAGGTATTGTGCAGTGAAAGGTAGGACATGATTGCACGGGTATCGCCTAATATTTATATAGAGTACGTATGGTGGTGGCCCTGGAACTGGAAGTACGGTTAAAGAAACAATTTGTAATTGGGGTAAACCGACGTTATGATTACTGTTCTTCGTTTCGTGTATTCGGTCCTTTTGGAGCTACGCGAGTGACCTTAGTGATGGAGGTTCCGCTTCTGAAATCAAAGTGGCAGATGGCTCCAGAAAATTGTGACCAATCGAATATTCAGGAACAGGCAGGAGTCTGAATGAGTGGGGCTAATCTTAGAGATAGCCTTGAAAGGCGGTGGCCTATCGGGCTGCGAGATAAAAGGGATAGAGAAGGGTAAGACAGGACTTGAAACACAGATTAAGATGACAAGAACGAAGAAAGCCGATGAATTCTAACATAAGTATTCCCAAAAGCTGTTTTATGATGGTAGAAAGGAACATTTGGAGGAGGAAGAGGAGGAGGAGGGAGGTTATGGTCAATGCCGAGGTTCTTGACCCGTGGTTTGAACTGAGGAAGGGCCAACAAGGAGACAGGAGAAAAATTAGTATTCTGTTTCATCGGACGGGAAACAGGAGGAAGATAAGTCTTCTGTTTAGTAGGAGAAAGAGAAGACTTTCTGCAGGTGTCTGAAATGGTACTGCAATATTTCGATTTCCAAACCTTCTGATTAAAAAGAACAGAATCGAATGAACGTTGTCCTGTAGAGCGATGCAAAGATGCATCACTCCCCTTGGTGGGAAGAGAAGAGTGGCAATTTTCTTCTGAATTCGTCAAAGACGCGATGTTGGCGCGTGGCAAGATTTGAACCTCATTAAGACAATGAGACTCGAGGTCATAAGCCGAGCTTGCATCATGTCCGAGGGACATAGGCGAGTTCTCCGTGACCTCACGTAAATTTGAAGAAGAAGGGGGATCACTCGGAAAATTCCCCTCATCGAGAACTTGCCTCGTGATGTCTGGGACAGTTCCTTCATAGAGCGCTTCCGTCGTCGGGTTTGAGACAGCCTCTTCATAGGGCACTTCCCTCGTTGTACTGAGGACACCCATCGTATTGTGCATGCTACTCAAACTAACTGGATGGACAAGTGTATTCTGTGCTTGCCTTTCCGTACGAACAACTACCGACGGCGGAGTAGGTTCGGGTTCGCTCCCGGCACCTGTAGGCTTGGTCTCGGAATTGGGTGGAAAATCCTCTACCTTTGAAAACAGAATCAAGTCATTTTCCTTAAATAGGGATTCAAGCGAAATGACCAAACCGGAACTCAAAAGAGATGAGTCTTCAGATTTATTTGGAATAACCGAAACTCTGGGAACTTCAACTCCCTGCCTAACTGTAACCGAAGGGGGTGACTCGCTCTCGATGGAGTCACAGGGGTCTACTGTGAAGACATTCGAGTCTTCGTGCTCAAAATTACCAAAGGTATGTTGGCTTTCTAGTTCCTCATTCGCTGGAACTGGAACGGAACAATTGACGATTGATGAAGAATCTTCCCCATCTAATAGCAGTTCCTCTTTATTTTGAACTGGTTCCAGGGAGTCATTCGGGCTCTCTGAAATAATTCTTTCACCCTCAGTCGAAAAGAGCGAAGAGTGGGGGTGACAAACATACTTGAAAGGTGGGTTCTCTCCTCGAATTAGGCCTGCTTCTCTATCAGCCACATAGAAATCGTGCGTAATAAAGAAATTCATCCCGAGGATTAAATTTCCATCCCAGTCTCCTTCAAATATGACCAAAAATGGGGTCAGATAAGGGACTGAATCAAACTCAATAGGAAGAATAATTTCTCCTGTACTGTATTCTTCCCAACCATCATCAATGCAGGTCAAGCGAGAACGCAAATCGAAATTTCCCGTAGCCGTCTTAAGTATCTTCTTGTATACGTCTTGTTTAATGTAATTCGCCTGACAGCAGTCGTCAACAAGAACCAAAACCGCTTGGTTGTTGACAGAAGTTTTCATGAAAATTTGTGAGTTCTCGTCAAAAAGCACCATTTCGTGAACCCAAGAAGGCGTTTCCGAAACATATGAACATACTTCATCTGCGTCATCGTTGGTTTCGCGCGGGGTCCAGAAAACTTCCGACCATCCCGTCTTCCTAAATCCATCCATTTTCTTCGAAACACGACAAAGGAAAAGAAAAATGGACTTACAAACGAGGAAGGCGAAGCGAAACAAAGAAAAAAAAACTTATCCGTAATACCATATATATGATACAACAGTATTGAAACGAAAAAAACTTAAGCGTGACATTAGCTATTTTGATTTAAATAAACACCATAAAATCGTCCTATCCGAAGATGCAAAACTTGCCTGTCGATTTCGACATATTACTCGACATGTATGAACTCATTTTTAAAAATTCCATAAATCTCCCATATACTTTGCAGAAACCGTTTTTGTTACAAACAATAAAATATATAATTCACCTATATATTATATACGCAATTACTGCATGCAAAAAGACAAATCTGTCAATTCCTTTCTTCTTACAATAAAAAAAAAGAAGGTTGAATTAAAGACACAAACCTGTCAATTCAGGTTGAATTAAATTCTCTGCACTAAAACTGGCTGAACTAAAACTGATTGACTGGAAACTGACTGTGTTGATCCTACTGGATTCAACAACTGGAACTGATTATTCTGGGGACTGGTTTCTGGGTGGTTGTCCCTCTGGATGCAACCGACTGACTTGAACTGCTATAAACTGAAGTGGGTTTCCTATTTCTTTCGGAAATCCGAACTAAACTAATTCTGTTAGCATTAAGCTGTCTATTATTCTCTGGGGCGGTTGTCCCTCTGGATGCAATCGACTAACTTGAACTGCTATAAACTGGAGTGGGTTTCCTACCTACTCTATCTAAGAAATACACAAATAATGAAAAATAATTGGAAGTCAATTTAATTCAATAATTTGAAAAAAAAATTGTAAACAAAATTTCACTTGAATGTACGTGAATGTACGGTAATATTATGATTGGCACATGAAATAAAATGATTCTATACTAACTATAATAGTGAAAATAACTCGGTTTCAATAAAAAGAAATGTATCACTGGTGCATGGAATGTTCACTGTGTCTTTTGTTAATTCTGGCTTGATACTAATTATTAACTGTTAATAATACTGACTTCTCAAATGTTTAGAAATTACTTTAAAAAAAAAGAGATCTGTACTTAACAAGATTCCCACGGCGAAATCGTTGGAGATGTGTCCTGAAGACGTGTCTTGCTGGCCACTTGTTCTTGGATGAAGAATGGGCGTGGAGAACTTGGAGTCATGACACACCGGTTGAATGGTGGTTGTGACGAACTGGAAGTCGTGACACGCCGGTCAAATGAATGTTGGTTCTAGTTCCAGAGTCTGGAAGACTGGAAGAATCCTGGATACAGAGGTCGCCAGTCGTTAACCCCTCCGTCTATGGCGTTGGTCGGTTCGAAGTTGACGGGGGTTCTGGTTAGGTGGCAGCAATGGATTTGTTACTCGCAGTAGTTTCTTCTATACTACTCTCCGATTTCTTCTTGTAGTGAATCGGAGGTTTCTGTGGAGCTCTCTGAAGGTTCCCCGATTCTTCTTATAACGTATCGGGAAATTATTTATCTTTATTTAAGACTAAGTTCTCTGAAGAGAGCAAGGCTCAAAGGAGAAGATAAAGACTTTTTCTTACGGTAATTTACTGCTAAAATGTTACAGGTAATGCTCAGCCTCTAAGTTAGATCAGTCTAGTTAGAATGAACATTGGAGAAATTTTATGGGCTTTAATATTGAATTTTTTTACTGGCATCATTATTATTTAATGCTGCTCTTTTTTTTGTTTTTTATTCTCAATAGGCTGATTTACTTTGCAAAGCATTTAAAGACAAAACATATAGTTTTGCTGTATCAATGTCTAGACTGCTAAGCAAGAGGAAGCCATATTTTTATTTTAAACCGCATATTGACAGATCTGATGTTATCATGATCTGCCGAGTTAACTAAAAATGGAAATTGAAATATGCCTTCCCATCACGAATTACAAACAAGCATGCACATGGGCGAAAATGAAAGGCTTAAGATTAAAAATTAAACGTTAAGTAGGACATGACTTCATCTTTTACAACGAAGAGAGAATGTATACAAGAAATGAACAAGATTACATTATTAAGCTAAGTCTACAAAAATGATCAAGTTGTTTAAAAAGAAATAATTCACCAATTATAAACTAGAAAGCAAATCAAAAACGTATCCAAACTTGTGTCAGCGTTATACGATTTTGGACTTGATATGCCAAAATGAATATATGAATAAGAATATAAGGATTATATAAATATACGAAGTATACGAATGAATATAAGAATTATATGAATGTAGGAATTATTCATTGTTCATTTTTACACACACACACACACACACACACACACACACACACACATATATATATATCAGGATTGGGTCAATTAAGTTAATTAATTTAACTTAACTAGTTAAATTTTTAAAAAAGTTTAACTTAACTTAATTGAAATATCTCCAAAGTAATTGATTAACTTCAATTAATTTTCAATTGACGTTCCTATAAAAATACTGTTTTTATTTTTCTGAGTGAAATGTAATAGGGTAAGAGAGGAAAGGTTTGAGAACCTCATCTTCTGTAAAGTTAACAAGTATGTTTAACTTGTAAGTGAAGTATATATTTTATGTGTCTAATTTGACTATTGTTGGTAAGGAATCTGGATTATGTTCGGTGTCAATAGTGTACAATATAAAACATACAGTTTAGAAAACAATTTATTATTAAATTCATTTTGCTTTCATTTTTACATTATTATATGCCTAAAAGATGAGACTTGTTGAGAAAAGTTGAGACGAGACCATAAACAAATTTAATTTATTTATAAGAAACAGAAAAATAATAAAAGCTTATAGAAAAAATTATCCATATGTCTCGCCCTGTATAATATGCAAAAAAATACATATAATTTATTAGACATTGATAACCACACATACAAGGTGATCCCACATAATTACAGGTTTATCATTACTTGATTAGTTATAATTAATGATGATTCTAAGACTACTTCCAAGAAAGAAAAAGTTAATTGATTAACTTAATTGATTAACTTTCAAAATTAACTTAACTAGTTAATTTTTAAAATTTGCATTAACTTAACTTAATTGGTAAGAATCTCAAATTAACTTAACCTAACTAGTTAATTTTGGAAGTTAATCGACCCAACCCTGAGATATATATATATATATTATTATATATATTATATATATATATATATTATATATATATTAGTGATGGATCGAATAACCGCAACCGCAACCGCAACCGTACTACAACCGCACAAAAATTCACAACCGCAACCGTAACCGCAACCGCCGTTTCATAAGTGCGGTTGCAGTTGTAAAAGCTTAGTTAATTTTAATTTTAGGTTAATTAGAAATATTTCTTTTTTTTAAAAAGAAAATGATGGGTCTCCTTATGCGTGCTTAAACGTGACGTCATACGGCTGCCGTAGAAAAATTGGTTTAAACTGCGCTCTAAGTTATTACTCTGTGAGCTCCATGAAGTAACATTTATTTTTATTTAATTTTCTTCAAACTAAAATCGCCTTTAGTACAATAGTCAATAAAGCTTATTCCTGCTCGACGGACGGACCTATTCTTTCATAATAGCTATATAAGTTTAGAATATACTTCATTTAAATAGTATTTATTTAGTAAATACCTTATGTTGAACACAAGTTTTGCAACACACAAATAGCGGTAGCGGTGTATTGCAAAACTTGTGTTCAACATAAGGTATTTACTAAATAAATACTATTTAGTATATATTATGTACCAAGTGTGGCTAAATCGCACTATAGTGGCTAAATCCAGTTAATAATTACGCATTTTTCCTAGTATATGATAACCGCAACCGCAACCGCGGTTGGAAAAAATTCGACAACCGCAAACACAACCGCGGTTGTGAAAAACCGACCACTCGATCCATCACTAATATATATATATATATACGTAAAAAACGACGTTCTTTACGTTAATTATACTGTGTGTTGTTTGCAGTTGAAATGTATATATGTGCGGCATGCGGAAGGTGCAACCTCGGGGCATTGGTTTCTGCGCGTATGTAGGAGAATTACGACTTCTGATCGAGTGAGGCCCATGGTGTAGTGGTTATCATATCTGACCGGCAATCGGAAGATCCCTGGTTCGATTCCCAGGTGGTTACCTCATTTTTTTCATTTGTTCGTTCTCCCTCCTCATCTTGCGCGGTATGTTCTTCTATACAAGTGTCGTTATTTACGTTAATTATACTGTGTTGTTTGCAGTTGAAATGTATATATATATATATATACACGGTGAACCAAAAGTAGGTGGACAGTAGGTTGAATACGGTTTGTGTTATATTATATTATAACTATGGTGTTCATTATAACTATGGTGTTTGTGTTATATTATATTAAATATTATAACTAAATTTATTTAAATTTTATTTTGTATTATAGTATACAAAAAAATTAATATGTATTCTCAAAATAAACGTTATCATTTACTGTCCACCTACATTTGGTTCACCCTATATATATATATATATATATATATATATATATATATATATAGAGCGCCTCGGTGGTGTAGTGGTTAGCGTCGCTGACTACGAATCCATCGGCCCCGGGTTCGAGACCCGACGGCAGCCGGCGCGCAGCAAAACCCAGCTGTTCATCCTTCCACACAATAATAAAAAAAGAAAGTGGTTGGTAGATAAATGGGTACCCTAGGTGGCCTAGTGGTTAAGACGCTGGGCTGCTGATGGGGCGTGGTTCGGATTTCACGTTAAACTGTAGGTCTAAGGTGGAGTGAAAAGCTTGGCGTCGTCAGAATGAACAATTCGGGCGGAAGCTAACCAAAGGTGTGTGTATATAGGTACTTACGTATTAACGGGGGGGGGGGGCCACCACATATTGATGATTGGTTAGGTTAAGTTGTAATATTTTCGTTAGTTGAAAATTTCTAATACATCATATTTTTTAAATAGCAATATTTTTTAAAATATTTTTTTATACAATTTTCTGAAAAAAATTAATTTGAAATATAAATCATTGTAAATATTTTTAAAACTATTGCTATTTAAAAAAATATGATGTATTAGAAATTTTCAACTAACGAAAATATTACAACTTAACCTAACCAATCATCAATATGTGGTGGCCCCCCCGTTAATACGTAAGTACCTATATATATATATATATATATATATATATATATATATATATATATTATATATATATATATATATACATATATATATATATAATACACATATATATATAATAGGGAAGGAATATTAATATATAGAGTTAATATAACGCTTAATAAATACTACAGCATATTCACTTTTATTTCAGTTTGTATGTAACAGACAATCTGTTTAATCTCCAATAAAA
>JAJOZX010000348.1:1167500-1300000 GCA_023014485.1 Bathynomus jamesi
TATATATATATATATAATATATATATATAATATAGAGAGAGAGAGAGAGAGAGAGAGAGAGAGAGAGAGAGAGAGAACATAAACATTTGAAAGAGATTGAAGGGAGAGCGAAATTTAGATGTAAAATATTATCATTAGAAGACGAGATTTGGAAAGGATGAATGAATAAAAGCATATTAAGGAAGAATCCTCCTAATGCTGAAGACTCACTCTTAATGAATGAATGAAAGCAGAGAATGAATGCTCAAAATGAGGAAACGCGCATAATGTGAACAATTAAAAATGTGGCAAATGAAAACTAAACAGAATAAACAACGATGTGCATGTAAAGAATAAGTGTAAAAGAATTGAGAGAGAGAGAGAGAGAGAGAGAGAGAGAGAGGCTAACAAAGACCCTAATATCCACTCTAGGTTCGCCCCCCAAAATATGAGAAAAATAGAAAAAAAACAAATGAAAATGAAGACTATTGAAAACTTCTACCATGCCTACACTTATGGACATGTAAAGTTTTCACACAGGAATAGTAGTAATGTAAAGTATAGAACAGACAAGACTCTCTCCCTCCTCCGTCAGTTACCGCCGACAGAAAATTGTGGTGAAAGAAGATTTATAAGAAAGTAGGAAAAAGTATAATGAAGGAATAGCTTCAGAATTCATTCACACCATGCGTACACTTACCTCGTGTACCCAGTTACGCATTAGAGGATAGTGAAAAATAAAGGATAGCATGAAACACTAAACCGCTTGATCTAATTTACACCACGTATTTTTTTAATAAACTTTTTATTTATTTATTTATTTATTTTATACAATCAATCATCATTTCATCGTTGCATCATTCCGCCGATGAATGCCAAGGCTGTCGTGCTTAGAGACTTACTTTCAAAATTAATTAATTACATTAATATTTTTTGCACTGGAATTACTTAGATGAGGGAGCACTGATCCAGAGGCACCTCTAGCTGGTCAGCGCACCCCAATTTAAGAACTTCCACGAAAGTGTATATATGCAGTTTTTTTTTTTTTTTACAAAATTCTGTTTCACATTATTTAAAGCTAAAATTCTACTATAGCTAAATAATTTCACTGAAGATAAATATCTCCTTTTGAAGGTTTTGACTCCCGAGAGTCATCTGAGAACTCTCAGTGCTCTGAAACCAGACCCGGCCAGCGCCTCCTACTAAATTTACCATCAAAGGGGAGCAGCAGCATCCCCAACTCCACTCCCAACCAACTCCCCTATGACTCTCCTTTGTAGGCTTATTCGGAAATCTTGCTCCGAGCGTTCTCACAATGACAACACCAGACCACTCCTCCTACTATATTTACGCCTAAAGGTCACTACTTCTATCTGAATAAATAAACACCCTGTACCTAAAGAGTAGCCATCGTTTTATACTTAATTAGCTATTCGCTTGTTTTAACTCCCGAAAATTCTCATCAAGCTTCCCGTCTTTACTAATGGGGTATCATCTGAAAACTCCCAGTGCTCTGCAACCAGACCCGATCAGCACTTCATATTATATTTACTACAAAAGGAAAATCGTGCTACAACTTACACTAAATAAAAACATATCCCTAATTTGCCCACCCTTTAACGCAAATTTATATTATTAAAATACCTATCCAACCTATTCTTAAATATATGTACCGAAGTACTCACCACGACCCCCTTGAGAAGGCTATCTTATACGTAGATGAAAAGCCCCTCGCAACGTTTGTCTCAAATCTTTTGCTCCTTATTTTAAAACCGTTGTTTCTCATGATATTCCTAATTGAAAAGAATTCTCATAATTTACGTTGTCAAATCGACTTAAAACTTTGAACACTTGAATTAATTTGCTTCTCAAACACAGAATTTCAAACGTATACAAATTCAGCTCTTTCACTCTGTTTTCGTATTGTTTACCACGTGATAATGGAAGAAGCTTTGCTGCGCGACCTTAAATAAACCCTTTCCACCATTTTTATACCCTTATAGGGCGACCAAAACTGTACAACACATTTTAAATGAGGCCTAACAAGGACTCATATAATGGCAAAACAATATCTTTAGATTTATATGAAAAATATATATAAAATATAAATAAATATAAATAAAACCCAAATAAAACCTAAATAAAACGAAATATTCTATCAGCTTTATTGCTCGCGACTGAACATTGTTTTGAGAACTTTAAATCCCTAGTAACAATGACACCTAAATCTTTTTCTTCAAAGGCTTCATTTAACATGCTATTTTCAATATAATTAAATTCACTGTTGTGATAAACCATATGCATGATTAATATTTATCTACGTAGGGTGCCCCCCAAAAATGGCGCTAGGACAATTCGGTACTGGACAAATTGGTACCGGACAATTCGGTACGAGGGAAAATAATACAAAATTTTAAACCTTTATTGACAATAAATTTGCAAAATAAAAAAAGGAATGTAATTTAATCATGGAATCATAATTAAAATTATTAAACATTAAATTTTAAAATTTTATATTTTATGCAATACCTCTCAGAAAATTGAGTTTGTTTGTGGAATCATATTTCTGGAGCAAATTTAGGATACGTTGGTTACTATCTCTGTATTTTTTTTTCTGACTAGTTTCGTCCCCCTGAAGAAATTTATGGATTTTAGTTCTTGCCAAGACGGCAAGACCTCTTCATTTTTTAGCACATTAATGAGGCTCCAAATGTTTGGATGACTGCTGCTCACTGTCCGATTCAGATTGCAGTGGAATGCTTCCAAACTATTTATAGTACGTGGTGTCCCTGCCAAGCATCGGTCAAAAACGTTCCATGTAGTAATTGGAAATGGAGGTTCAAGCCGCCTTCTTCGTTGACCTCTACCTCTTGGCGCTCCTATACAATTATTTTCGAAATAAGACACTATTGGCTGTGGAATATCATCGTCATCCACAAGCTCTTCAAAACCATCAACAACTTCGTGAACTGGCAGAAACGCAAAAGCAACGAAACAGCGTATTTTGAGACTAAACGTGTCATCTTCGTGGTATCTTAATTTAAAGCCTTCTTGTACAACATGTTTGTACACATTTTGTCCTAAATGGAACAAGCAGCATGACAAATTTGCATCAGGAAATACATCCAAAAAACTATTCTGAGCTGCTTTTTCAAAATCCATGACGATGCTTTCAGGTTCCTCACTCTGCAGTAATTCTTTAGCTTTTCCAAAAAGTCTACTGTAGGTGGCTTGGGTTTTGTCTGAAAGTAATGCAAACAATCTTGGGGCATTGAAGTTACCGATTTGAATATGTAGGACGTATAACTGATAAAATATACTGGGGCAGCACTTGAATGTACCATCTCCCGCCCAGTTTTTGTGTTGCTTCAGCTGCTCAAGTGCTTCGTCGCTTGCAAAAATTTAAATTCGTTTCGAATCATCCGTTCCACTGTCAAATTGTAAAAACTTTGTACCACTGTCAAGGTAGGAATGCTCATTCGGGATAGAAAACCCAATATTCGTTTGTGGGGTGGAAGGATAATTGGCCTCAACCTGTCTCCAGCGTCTAATATTGCGAATGACATGTGTGATTTTCGTCAATTCAGATAATGCGCAGTCATTTAAATTTCCGACCTCTTTGGCAATAACTGTACGAGGAGGACTTCGACTTGAAATGGACTGTTCTTTTATATTAGAAATCACAATTTTTGCACTTACTTTTGCTGCCGTTGCACTATGGTTATGAATTCCAATGGTCTTCATTATTGTATATTTCTCGTCTGTGTGGAGACGGGCTTCACTGCATGATTTTTATTTTTTAGGCAATAAATAAAACCTGTTAAAAATAATTAGCAGACATCTGGCAACTATGGTGACAACTCATGAGTGAATCTGTAAAAAAAAAAATTAGCAGACATCTGGCAACTATGGTGACAACTCATGATACATTACTTACAACTTTGGTGGCAACTCATGATACATTACTTAATGTAGTGAAGGGTCAATTATAATAATATATATTTTTTTTCCTCGTACCAAATTGTCCTCGTACCAAATTGTCGTAGTACCGAATTGTCCTAGTACCGAATTGTCCGGTACCGAATTGTCTGGTACCGATTTGTCCGGTACCGAATTGTCCAGTACCAATTGTCCGGACTAGTGTTGAAAAATAATCGAAACTTTACAAACCGGTTTTTAATCGATCTGTTTTTGAAAACCGGTTTTAACCGGTTATGACCGAAAAGTATAGTAATTTTTAAAAGCCACAATTGAAAGGTACTGACTTTAACTCTTAACAAGCATAGCTTATCGCCTATTTTTTGGTCAAAAGAATGCAAAAATGCAGCATCATATGTATGCATATGAATAAGAAAATGACAACTTTGACATATTTTATTTTAGCCAAAATAATACATTATTCAAACAATTTAGATTTGAAATAATTTTTTAAAATAAAACATCTATACTTAGAAAGAAATAAACTTCTTTTTGTAAAAAAAATTATAAAGAATAAAAATAAAATTTATCTCTTGGAAAAAACATTGAAATAAAATTTTTTAATAAAAAAAACTTTACCTAGAAAACAGAAAATTGACTCTTCGTGTAAGAAAAAATATAAAAATTAATTTAGATTTTATCCCTATTTTGGAAATGACATCTTAAGAAACAAAGGGCATTAAGGGTCTTATACTGCGAATAGGGCTTTAGTCGACTGACTCTACACTACAGCCTACATGATGAGACAAACTGAAGATCGAGTTGCCAGATAGGCAAAAATTATACTGAAGAGCAGTTGCCAGTTTGTCACAATTTAACTTAATAGGTAATGTATTCGAAGTTATTTTTTGTGCGCTGTAGCGCGTAGCTGCACGTTCGCGCAAGTTTGAGCCAAATAAAAATCAATCGATAAAACCGGTTTTTTTCTTTCGGTTTTCGATTTTTAGGGGAATTTTACAAACCGGTTGAAAGCTGGTTTTTACAAACCGGTTTTCAACACTAGTCCGGACCCCCCCAAAAATGCCCCTATTTTTATTTTCCCGTTACTTTATATTTCATATTTGCCCATTATTTTATAATTTTATATTTGTCCGTATTTTTTATTATTGGGGCTCCTTCTTCAGAACACATTGGGGGTTTTATTCCGCATATACCTATATGCATATAACCTATACATTTCTAATCTTTCATTACTTAATAACTAATAAATATTGTATATTAAAACTGTTCTTTCACCATTTCATACTTAAAGCAATAACGTTTCCTAATTTCTACGAAATTAGGAAAAAACGATACCACTACCAATAGACTATAGCTTAATAAAACCAAAGAAGGCCTTACTAGGCTATAATTTTTAAAGAAAGAACACACACTGCTTGGGAAACTCGCAACATTTTGAGGAAGAATTTTTCCGGGCAACTAATCTTCCTTCATGAGCCAGTGGAATGGCCACTGGCCAGGGCCGCCGAGAGGGCGTGGAAGCCGGGATAAATCCCCGTGGCCCGGACCTCTAGGGGACCCGGAAAGAGGGGGAATAAAATCTAAAAATATTAATAAAGCAATTGATTAAATAACAGAGAGGAAACAGAATTAATGAACATACATTTTATAGAGATTATCATAGTCAAACTGAAACAAATAAAATATTATCTGCGGTCCACCAATACCCAAGACCGACTGACAGATTTGGGAACCATTGTAACTAAAAGCCAGTTAGCCCGTACTTTAAATTTCATCAGAATCATTTACCACTTTGCTAGAGAGAAGGCAAAGAAAGTACACTTCTAATTATGAAAATCTTGCAGTAAACAATTGTCTTGCCTGCATGGACTGGTACTGCATTTATAAATTGTATGGTGATAGAATTAATATAATTGATTCGAAAAATAAAATGGTCATTTTCTTCCGAGTTGTTTAATCATCCTGTATGTTTGGAATAGTGACCTGGACATATAATCAGTTTGCTTGTTATGTACACAAAAACATTCATAATAAAATACTGAGTAAACAGGCGGGCCCATATACACCAATCTTTCCCCGGAGCACGTGGCAGCTCTCAGCGGCCCTGGGAATGGCCCCCATACTCACCTGACCTCACACCCCCTGACATTCCTTTATGGGGTTACATAAAAGATAGGATTTAATATACCAAGCTTAAGACACTTGAAGAACTAAATGCCAAAGTCTATGTGGTAAGCAACAGCATCCCAACTGAGCTATTTCCAAAACTTATGTGAAACGTTTGTGTAAGGTTGAATATTGTGTTCGAAAAAAATGGTGATGACACTGAACATGTTTAATTAAGGTTAATAAACTCGTATGTTTTACGTTCTTATTGCGTTTGTCTTTGTCTTTAGATTCCTCCTTTTTTTTTAGCTTAGATCATTTACTTAGAAATAGGAACATTTTGGGGGACACCTGATACATATATATACGAGTACAGTATATACTCGTATATATTTTACCGACCATAGAACTGGGTCCAGTCTCTTTTCATGCATGGAAACCTATATAGCTGAGACAGATGGAACAAGCCAAGTGAATATAAGATATTTTAGATACAGAATACTAATCTTTTGCCCAGTGAAGCCTAAAGCTTAAGAGACATATTAAATAAAATAAATAGTTCAATTTCACAGTTATTTGTATTTATTTTATCGGTATTTGTTTGTATTTATTTTATCAGGAAAGGTTATTTCGTTCATTTCACTTCAATGTCCCAAAGAACTATCTATATCCGCAGTAAATCTCATGTTGTGGAGCAGTCTGCATGATGAAGTGTCTCTTGTAAAGCATATAGTTTCAGTAGTTGTGTAAACAGAAAAATTATTTTGGAATGAAAAACATTGGATCACCTGAAGATCAGGGCCCCCAGCCTTCTTTAGTTAGCCTTATAAGGCTGACTAACGAAAATATAACGACCTAACCTAACCAATCGTTAGGTCAACTGTACGCCCTTGACGATTGGTTAGGTTAGGTCGTGATATTTTCGTTAGTTAGCCTTATAAAGCTAACTAAAGAAGGCTGGGGGCCCTGATCTTCAGGTGATCCAAAACATTTATTATTTAAGTTTATTTGCTTAAAATCACACGGTATTTAGTTAAACTAAGCAATTTTTTTTTCAAAATTAAGGACGGGGGTATCAGGCATACTTAAGTGTTATGATAAAACCTAAAGGCATCACCCGTCAAGAAGAAGCGTTGAGAAAATGAAAGATATTGTTTTTGGATTTTGATGAGTTTTTGTGAAGGAATGTTCTGCAATGTGGTATGTGTACTGTGAAAGCATGCGCACTCCCAGAACCCCTAGTGCACTGGTTCCCAACCTGTGGGCCATAGCGAATTGGTCATAGCATATCTTTTAAAAATCAAATTCAAACGTAGAATTAGTATAATTTTAGTCATTTTATAAAATTATTGGCATATAACTATAGTTACATTATTTTTCCAGTTACATTATTTTTCCATGAGTTATTCAAATCAGCTTTAGTGGGCCATCGTCTCAAAAAGGTTGGGAACCACTGCCCTAGTGGGTCTGCAATGGATGCAGCGTGGTAGAACTATTGAGTAAAGCTCCTTAGAGCATTAGCCATTACACTATTTTTAAAAGAGAGATGGGGAAGAAATATTTCTGCGTAGGTGAAGTGAGGGAAATGTATTGGTAACAGGTCTATTGTTGATAATTTTTATGGCTCTATTTTGAACGGAGTCTAGATGGTTTAGAACCACTGCTCTGTACGCAGCCCAAAGATGAAAGCAATATTCCATCTGGGAGTGCACATGCCACATGGCTTTTATAAATGGTGGCCATTTGCTCATCAGTGAAGTAATGCTTGGCTCTGTAAAGAAAGCCAAACTTTTTGGAAGCGGGTTTGGCTATTAATTTAAAAGAGAGTTTGGAATTCAGGTGAAGCTCTAATATCTCAATGCCGAGACGTATAGGCATTAAGGAGTTATTAAAACCTATATTGGAGGGCAGATAATTATGTCTATTGCTGAATATAATATATTTAGTTTGGGATGCATTGAAAGAGACCATATTGTTGGTTCCCCACTCCGTTACAATTGAGAGATCTGAGTTTAATGAAATAGAAGCGAGTTGTTTGGAGTTAGAGAGTTTGGCTTGAGAATTGGGAGGTTTAAGTTCAAATGAGTTATGGAAAGTTGAGTCATTAGTGTAAGAATGAATAGGGTTGGCTGTGACGGAGAGATCATTTATATGAATTAAAAACAGAGTTGGGGTTAACACAGATCCCTGAAGTACACCGGAATTGATAGAGTGAAAATCGGAGTGAAGCCTATCCAACATGCAAATTTGACTAAAGTAATTAGTTTAAATTTTTTTATTCTAAATCTATATTTCGTCATCATAAAAATATTTTTAAAACAAAATTTGTACATTTTTCTTTTATTCAGTTTTTCATAAAAAAAAAAATAACTTTAAAATTTAATAATTGTTTTTTTTAGTTTCAAAAGCGTCCATATTTCTTTTTTTCTAAATATCAAATTTTTAAATGTAAATATAAAAATTTTCAACTGAAACAATTTTAGTTAACAAGACTGCAATGTAGAGAAGAACTATAAATGCTAAATTGGTCAAACATAGCCACAACTCCTAATGGTATACCGAGAAAAATACTCTGCACGTTGCGTGATGGTATCTCAGGGAGAACAGTTCGAACTCAGTAAGGCTATTAAAACTTACATATTTATTGCTGTATGTTTAATGTGCTCAACCGAATATACAGTATGATAGTTAAATTAAAAAGTTAAATAAAAAAAATTCTAGTATAAAATAACTGCCTGCATCAACATCATGCCGCACGTGTTTTTGCAAACACGGTGGATATGTGCAACTAAAAACACTTGCTGTAAGTTGGTACGTTTTTCTCATCCTTCATTACCACTGTCTCAAAAATCTCCCGAGTTAAAAGTTTTTATTCATGTTTTTTTATTACCTTGTGTAGGGTTGTGTGACTTTTGGGGCACCCTATATATGTTCGAAGTGGATGTATCAGCGAAAACATATTTTTAACAAGAGTTTTCGCTTGACCAATTAAAACAAGGTATCGAACTCATTCCCTTATTCTAACTAGTTCCTCTTCTTGCAGAGGAACACGCTGAATACGCCTAAAGTCCCGCGAGTTTCATTCATTAAAGAAAACGAAATTACGTACAGAACGCAGACTATTTTATTTAAACAATAAAAACAGCATAATATTAATAAGTAAATCAAAATCCCTCAGTGCAAGTTCTGGAATAGGGTTGCAAATGAAAATGAAACACTGAAATGGAACTTTTGTGAACGTAAGTTAGATTTCAAGTGTTTTAAATTGGTAAATGCTCATATATATTCAAAATATAGAAGTAAAGACGTCATGGGTATTAAATTCATTTGCGAATGGTGCATCATCAAAACAAATAATTATGTGTTAAATGAAGCAGTAGAGACAAAAGAAAGAGAAATAAAGTCAGACAACACGGAAACATCGATACGAGGCAAGCACGCGTAAACAGGAATAAAAAATCAAGGAGCGAGGGAGACCCGTACCGACACTATATGACACGTATACCTACAAAGAAAATACAGTATAGCGACACAAACCAAAGGAAACACGGACCAAATAAGCAACAAACATAGAAAGAAATGCAAACTAATTTGTAACAGCATGAATCCAAAAATGATTGGTAACAAATCAGACGCAAGGACAAAATAGATCAAACTGTAGGCAGGCATAAGGATGGGCAACATGTCTGTACCCATCTTAACCACTGCATATACCATAATGCGTATGGATATTGTTGATATTGTTAGTTGGGGATAAAATGTAAATTCCAACATCTCTCCATACGCAAATTCTAAGTGAGATGCGAAGGCTGTAAATTTGGTAAAAGATGCTACTTTCACCAAATGATTTACATTCTCTTGGGGTCCTGTGCTAGTGTCTCTGAGATTCTGGTACAATGTGAATTTCGTTAATAATCCTTAGAAAATCTGTATAATTAAAAAAAACGTATTCATAACTTTAAAAATAAATGATGTAATGTTATCACTACCACTCGATTCCTAGAAATGCAAGGAACCCGTCTGTCTATAATCTACATTTTTTCCAATGCATACAAAGAAATTGGCCAAAATCTGTCCCTTCACATTACCACATTTACCACATTAATGTCTATATGGTGTAAATTTCCTAATACTGTAGTGTCCCAGTTCGACTTTATGGCGTCTGGATTTCCTCTTGCTAAGCTTGCATTTTCAGGACAAGGGAAATGTTTGGCTTTTCTTTGGCCCACCAACACCTTCCCGTGTTTCCAATCCTCTCTTTTTAGTTGATCGCAAAGTACCCACGTCCAATTCTTTCTATCACTCCACATAACGAATAGTCATGTGGCTCCTGTTTGATGTACTCCTTCAAGTCCTGCAAGATATCGGGCACCGTTCTTTGGCCTTCGTTTGTGATACCGGCTTTACGACAGCTGATCGACTTGACATTATATCGACACGTTATTATTAGGATTAAGTTAGGTTAGGTTAAGATAGGTTAGGTTAAGCTAGGTTAGGTTAAGTTAGGTTAAGTTTGGTTTTTAGAGTGTCAATATTTTGTTTTTTTCAAGGAACGAGGGTATAGGTCCTGTGATACTACACGTTGGACACGACCACTGCGGTGGATCGAGATCGTTTTTTTTTTTGCAATTAATTATTATATAATGTCGTAAATTCTTTTCAGTCCTAAACTGTTTCAAGTTAAATAAGACCCAAACTACGAATATATCATATATACAGTATATATATATATATTCTCACCTTTCTCACTATCCACCCTGTTAGGAATGTCCTGTCAGGTAACGAGCCCCGCGAACGTTCTCCAGGCCGACCGATCCCGATAGAGTTGAGTCTCGTCCACATCTTCACTGATAGCTTCTTGTATGGTATCTCTCCATCTTTTCCTTGGTCTTCCCACTGATCTCCTTCCTCTCGGCGTCCAATTATAAAATTGGAGTGGGTACCTTTCCTCTCTCATTCTTCGTATAACTTATTTATTGTCAAAGAATTTTCTTATTGTGTTATGTGCCGAAGAGATAATTAATTATATTATTTAACAAATTCGGAATGTAGGCATATATAAATAATTAATCAATAAATGTGACAAATTCTCCCGTTCTTCGTACTTTACGTCTTTCAGCACATTATAATGTTATAATGTTATAATGTTTCAGACCAACAAAGACCCTAGGATCCACTCATGGCTGGTCTACCTAACTGTGTTCGTAATCGTGTATTGTGTATGTCCTCCGTGGTGGCGGAGGGGCCCTACAATTTTACGTGGGTTCCGAACCACAAGAACATAAGAAACATTTAAAAACTGCCGGTAAATTGGCAACGACCAATTTTTACGAAACTAAATAATTATCAATTTAAAAATAATTAATTATCGGTTTAAAACTAAAGATAGAATCTCTCGGTCCAGAGGAGCAAGTCATAATAGACTACTATCCACAAATATGTTACATTCTATATCTATTTATAAAGGACATGCAAATATATCAGATCCAAAGAATCCAGTCAATTTCATTACGATACCATCAAGTCACGGTCCATATCGATTGCGGACCAAGTCAAAATTTACAACCATATACATTATCAATTTAAAAATAATTAATTATCGATTTAAAACTAAAGATAGAATCTCTCGATCCAGAGGATCAAGTCATAATAGACTACTATCCACAAATAAGTTACACTCTATATCTATTATATAACGGACATGCAAATATATCAGATCCAAAGAATCCAGTCAATTTCATTACGGTATCCATCAAGTCACGGTTCATATCGATTGCGGACCAAGTCAAATTTACAACCATATACATTACAATATATACACATACGAGGAAAAGTGTAGGTGTGGCTGTAAAGACTGTACAGTAATGTAGAAATGTGTGTGCACCCATATGGGTCTCCCATTTAAAGGTGTTTGTGGGGCAAGTGAAGATCATGAGTTTTTCAATACCTCACAGTACTATGGGGGGCACCGCTCGGCAGAGGAATCTCTTAAATGGGGTGTGTAAGGACAGAGAGTATCCCTAACCCAAGAAGCTGCCTCCCTATATCCCACAACACTTGTGTTGAGCTGTGGGATCTATCCCCACAAAGCCTTAATTTTACTACCTTAATAAACTATACCCTTTCTATCAACATGCGCGTCCAATCGATTCTTAAACATGTTTATAGACGTGCTACTAATTACTTCTACCGGCAAACTATTCCAGCTATTTACTATTCTATGCGTAAAAAAGTTTTTCGCAACTGCTGTCTCGAACCTTCTACTGTCAACTTACACCCGTTATTTCTAGTCCTATTATATTGAGATATTTCGAAAAAGCTATCTCTATCTACGTTATCAAACCCATTCATAATTTTGAAAACCTGGATTAGATCACCCCTTAACCTCCTAGTCTCGAGTGTAGTCAATTTTAACTCTTTAAGCCTATCCTCGTACGACTTTGACCTAAGAGACGGAATCATCTTAGTTGCTCGTCTTTGAACTCTTTCGATTTTGTCTATATCTATTTCAGACGAGTACCATATAGAAAACAAAACAAAGAAAGACAATATATACATTACTTCCAAAATGAATTAAAGAGATAACTAAAAAAATTTGAGGACACGATATAAAAAAAAATTATCGTTTTTCCATCATCTTCAGTGGCCTTCTTCAAAGATCAACGTCCCTTTGATTACACTTAGGTAGCGAGTTAAACAAAGGGTACAAGCTCCATGGAGCAACACACCCACACACACACACACACACACAGCCACACCCACACCCACACCCACACACACACACACATATATACATATATAATTCATATTTCGTATACATAATCTTGGAATAACTGCTATAACTCGAAATATTTTAAAGTAAATCTTTAAGTTAGTCTTAAAAATTGTATTTCGTGATGTGAAAGAAAAAATGTGTATAAAAATATCAAATTCCGAGGTAAAGTTCAAACGTTAATATAGAATGATGTTAGTCACAAATAATTTTAATTTATTTATTGTCAAAGAATGTTCTTATTGTGTTACGTGCCGAACAATTAATTATTTAAAAAATTTAGGATAAACAAACTAACTATTTTATAATGTAGACTCGGTGTGTATATACACATATATATATACTGTATATACATATACATATATGTGTGTGTATATATATGTATATATAGTATATATATTTTTTTTTTTAAGTTCGGGAAGAACCGATTCGCCTCTATTTAAAAGGGCATATCTCGGCGGAAAAACAAAGAAAATGTGAGAGGAAAGACAGAGGAAAAAGAGAGGGTGGAGGGGACAGTCGAAGTGGAAAAAGACCAAGGATGACAAGGACTGCAGGGTCGAGCCCCATCATCCTTGGATGCTAGGGCCGGGAGGGCGCACGTGAAACCTCCAGGAACAAGCACGTACAAACGAGCACAAACAGCACTCAAGAGCACGAGCTTAGAACCCCCTTGCGGGGATATGTATATATACATATATATATACACACAGGGTGTCCCGTAAGTCTGGAACCATAGGGCAAAATGATAAAAACGGCAATAAAAACGCCGAAGAGACTTTTGGGGACTGTTTGTGAAATGAGCGAGGATGGTAGCGGCTGTGTCATCGTCGGTGGATGTCCTCAGAGGTCCACTGCGTGGTTTATTCCTATGGATCCTGTTTCCCTGAACTTTGCTACAAGTTTGCCGACACAGCTGTGTATTATCGGTGCTCGGTCCGGATGCAATCTGTTAAATTCCTCAGCGACCTCCCTCTGACTCTGATTTCCTACGAGCAGAATTACCTGGATGCGTTCTTCCTTACTCAAAGACATCATGGGCACTTGCATAAACGGAAAAACATGAATTACTTATTTTGCCCTATGGTTCCAGACTTACGGGACACCCTGTATATATATATATATATGATGAATAAAACCACGAAGGAAAGGAAACACAAAATGGTGCTCAAGCGCTTTCGTCTAATGACATCCTCAGGACGAAAGCGCTTGAGCACCATTTTGTGTTTCCTTTCCTTCGTGGTTTTATTCATCATAAATATTTTTCACGTGTTACCTTCGTGAAATAATTTTCATATATATATATATATATATATATATACTGATGAACAGTTTGGATAAATAGATTATCTGAGTTTTGAATTCCTTTCATTCTACAGGGTGTCCCATAAGACTGGAACCATAGGGTAAAATAAGTAATTCATGTTTTTCCGTTTATGCAAGTGCCCATGATGTCTTTGAGTAAGGAAGAACGCATCCAGGTAATTCTGCTCGTAGGAAATCGGAGTCAGAGGGAGGTCGCTGAGGAATTTAACAGATTGCATCCGGACCGCGCGCCGATAACACACAGCTGTGTCGCAAACTTGTAGCAAAGTTCAGTGAAACGGGATCCATAGGAGATAAACCACGCAGTGGACCTCTGAGGACATCCACCGACGATGACACAGCCGCTACCATCCTCGCTCATTTCACAAACAGTCCCCAAAAGTCTCTTCGGCGTTTTATTGCCGTTTTTATCATTTTGCCCTATGGTTCCAGACTGACGGGACATATATAGATTGTACTGAGCACGTCTTATTACATCCGGAAGGTTCGAGACATTGTGATTAACAAACATTTGCGAAGCTGAAGATCTTTGAGATAACTTATGCACGCATGCAATTTTATAAAGGATCTGTAATTTAACAAATTTGGGGGTTCTTTTAGAACCTATTTTATAATTGCTACTGCCTATGAATAGCAGTGAAAAACAGTACGAAAGAAAATATCTTTAATTAAAGCTTCAGTCACACAGTATCTGAAGTTATTATCATGTTAAATTTAGTAAATAAAGTTTAATATCGTTTCCTTTTGTCTGAGTTATCACCCAAAAAGCTGATGATAATTTTGGAAATAATATTCTATGTCTGTTTTGAGCTTTCGATATGGAAATAAATAACACGAGTTCTATTAACATTAAAATCAACATCGTGGTTGAGTAAATATAATTCGCAAATCTTTATAAGATAATCTAAACCTTTAACCGAAAGCATAGACTAAGTTATTTACGACTGCTTTATACTGAGCCCTGCTTCCACTTATGTTCACATAAACCGGTCTTATTCTCGGTCCACCACGCGAGAAGACGCCATAAATCGCGAGCATCTTCAAATTCCCTTTTCGGATGAGCAATAAAAACATTCCGTTCAAGAATAATCTTATGGCAATTATGAGATTAAGCAATGCTTCCTTTAGTATAGATACTATATCGCTATAATGCTTAATTGTCTATGAGTTTATAGTGAGAATCATTTGAAAGGAAATTAATAGATGCAAGTTACAATTTTTCTGAATTCTTATAAAAGTGTAAAGATATTTTGTTTATATTTTATGTTTCTGCTCCCTATTAACATTAGATCAGACAACACACTTATTCTTCTTACCTATTTTATCATTATTTCATATGAGTGGTATATAAAATTGTTCTATACTTATTAATCGCCATGATTCTTTATGAAACATTATTATTATTATTATTATTATTATTATTATTATTATTATAAAAATACTAATTCATACAACTATTATTGCCATTGCTACTTTGAGTGTTCTTATATCTCCTATGAAAATGAATATATTCTTTCACAATGGTGTCCTTAGGCCATTGCCTCATCTTACAAGAGTTAAACTGCGTGTTCACGACTTTGATTATTACCTTAATGGAGTTGTAATACGGAGATCTGGTACATAGTTTAGTAACTAATACGTCTCTGTATTGACCACATACTCGTACTTCTTCCACCATTCCCCATTGAAAAGGTGGATATGAGGGAAGAAAAATAAAAGAGACGTTCCACACTGGTAGAATTGCAGCATTTACAGGTTTAGGTGTGTGCCTGCTTGACTTTCTTTCTGTTCACTGTTATCCAACCACCCTCTCTTTCCTTGCACTTCGATCTCACGGATGGAGGCTTGATTGGTAAGGCTTGGTGCGGTCTCGTGAGTCTGGAAGCCAGCTCCCTTACCCTTCTTTTGGAAAAAGGGAAAATACGACATGAAGGAGGTCTGCTAAATTGCCTGTCGATTATAGCCGGAGGCCGGGGGATTTGACTGTCGATCTTCTTCGGTGGGGAAAAAGTTTACGAGTGCCGATGCGTCCTTCTCGTGTTACAGGTGGCAAAGGGGTAGAAACCCTCCCATCGTCTCATTGCAATAAAAAGGTCCTGTTATCATACAATTATAGTTTTCATTTCCTTTACCTGGTTGTCTCTATTTTCGTGTTAAATAGAAATTACAACCTCAGGGGCTGATGACTCTTCATGAAAGAGTTGGGTATTACAGTATAACTCGCTGCCTCCTCATGATTCACTGAAACACTACATGCTGGGGCGGAATTGGAAGTGGGGTTACATTATTCCCACTGATCGTCGCCTCACTATTTGGGCTTGATGCCCACTGAACTGCATCCACGTACGAGAACTAACGGCAACCGATTCTTCCATATATATATATATACACACCACACACACACACACTGTAAATTAACAGAAAATTAACCACTGTAAAATGTGTGTAATATTCATGTTGTAGTGAATACTCTTATTTTAGTTTCAAGATAAATGTTAATTTTACCGTCTTGAATTTCGGAATAGTATAAATTCATTTTAAATTAGTTACCCCATTATAATTCAATTGTGAACCACATTAATACTAATTTTATGTATACTATATTATTTTATTGTATGTAAACATAATTAATTATATATCACAATTGTCAGTTAATTATTTATATTCAAATATTATTTTAATCTAATACCATGTCCATTTTACAAATAAATAATAGAAAACCAAAGGTTATATTTTCCACCTTTGGTACTGTCGCAGTTTCGCCTAACGGACTCAATACGGCTAGTGAGATAATCACTGGTTGGCACTTAACTAGCGGCAGTGCTTATGGCTACATCATCCAGGTTAACCTATACCGGATAGATGCGCTACGGTCCCAAGCCGTAGCTTGCCTAGGCCGACGACGACGACGTAAACCAACAATTGATGACCCCGGAGCTGGATTACCCCTTCTACCCGAACGACTAGGATTAGACTGTAACGTCGTTCGTGCCCATCACCCCCTTCACCCGAACGACTAGGACTAGACTGTAATGTCGTTCGTGCCCATCACCCCCTTCACCCGAGCGACTAGGACTAGACTGTAACGTCGTTCGTGCCCATCACCCCCTTCACCCGAGCGACTAGGATCAGACTGTAATGTCGCTCGTGCCCTCTGCCCCTCACCCCTGCCCGTGCGCTCTATGCCTGCGCTCGTCTCAACCTCCACTCCTTCGTTGGGAACTTGTCGTCTTACTTGTACGTCAGCAAGCATAGGAGAAGATGCCTGACGACGCTGGTGCCATCTCCCACTTGAGCGTAAAGCTCCCCGTCTTCTGGCCGGGTGATCCATTTATTTGGTTCCACCAAGTGGAATCACAATTCAACTTGGGAAGGATCACCGCTAGCAGGACGAAATACGATCATGTTTTGTCCTCTCTACCAGCGAGCATCATCTCTGAAGTCCGTGACGTCATCGTATCTACTTCCACGAGTGAGGACCCGTACAACGATCTGAAGTCTGCCATCCTGTGCCGCACCACTGTCTCCGAGCGTGAGAAACTACATCAGTTAATCTCTAAAGAAGAACTTGGAGACCGTAAGCCCACTCAAATGCTGAGGGCTATGCAGTGCGCTCTAGGCGAACGCGCACAAACCTTCGATAAGGACATCTTTAGACAGTTGTTCTTGCAGAAACTTCCTCCATCAGCTCAGCGTGTCTTGGCCACTATGGATCCTGCTACTCCAGTTGATAAACTAGCAGAAACTGCCGACAAAGTAGTGGAGATTGACACAGCTCCGGTCAACAACGTGAAACACAATCGGAACTGGAGTTGAAAGTGGAAGAGTTAAGTCAACAACTCAACCACGTTTGTTCTCTGCTACAAAATCAACGGCAAAGAAGCCATTCTCGGTCAAGATTTACGAAGAGGCATCGTTCGAGTGCCGGGAAGATCTGCTTCTACCACGCCAAATTTGGAAAGAAGGCTAGGAAGTGCATCTCCCCTTGCAATTTTTCGTCGGGAAACCCCAGCAGCGAGTCCTAATGGCGTCTAGTACTCGCACTGCCAACCTGTTATTCATAAAGGACAGGAACTCTGGTGTCAATTTCTTGGTCGATACCGGAGCGTCAGTCAGTGTATTCCCTCAAAAATCTGGTCATACGCACTCGGAATCTCCGCCTCTATACGCTGCTAACGGTTCACGCATACCCACGTACGGTACTCAGTCGCGTGAACTAAACTTGGGCCTTCACCGATCCTTCAAGTGGATTTCATCTGTGCTCAAGTGCAGCATCCCATAATCGGCGCTGACTTCCTCCAGCATTTCAAACTCCTGGTGGATCTTGACAAGCGACGCTTATGCGACCAGGCCACACTGCTTTCTGTTCTTGCCAAACAGGTTGCCCTTCCTGACGCCTCGAACTCTGCACTTTCCCTCGTTCCCCTAATTCCATGTACCAGTGCCTTTTCCAGCGATATCCAGGAATTCTTCAACCGATGCAGATGGGTGATACCATTAAGCACACCATTACCCATCACATTACAACAAAAGGTCCCCCTGTGTTTGCAAAACCCAGACGTCTTGTCCCGGACAAACTGAAAGCTGCCAAATCGGAATTCCAGCTTATGCTGGATCTTGGGATAATAAGACCTTCCAAAAGCAGTTGGTCCTCTCCCCTACACCTGGTCCAGAAGAAGTCAGGAGACTGGAGACCATGTGGGGATTACCGATTTTTGAATTCGACAACCATCCCGGACCGATATCCGGTACCAAATGTCCAAGACTTTACTTCTCTTCTCCACGGCAAATCTATCTTCAGTAAAATAGATCTCGTTAAGGCTTTCCACCACATTCCCGTAGAGCCTTCGGATATTCCCAAGACTGCAGTTTGTACACCATTTGGGTTATTCGAATTTTTGAAGATGCCGTTCGGGCTACGGAATGCTGCGCAAACCTTTCAGAGGTTTATAGATGAGGTCACCAGAGGCTTAGACTTTGTTTATGCCTACATCGATGATTTGCTTGTGGCCAGCTCAACGGAAGAGGAACATAAGGAACATCTTTCACTCCTCTTTCAACGCTTAGAACAATACGGTGTTACTATTAATGCATCTAAGTGTGTTGCACAGCCAACCTTGGAATTTCTTGGTCACACGATTTCGCAGCACGGAATTACCCCCCTTCAGGACAAGTGTGAAGTGATAAAAAATTACCCTATGCCAAATAATCAGCGTGAGTTACGGCGGTTTCTAGGTTTGGTAAATTATTACCACAAGTTCATTAAAAACTGTGCCAGTGTTCTTGCTCCTCTACACGCTATGATCACACACAAACGCAAGGTAACGAAATTGGTATGGTGTAGCGATAGTTTACAGGCGTTCGACAATGCCAAAAATGCTATCAATAGTGCATTGTCTCTGTCATTTCCTATCAGTGATGCCCCCTAACTCTGACGGTCGATGCATCAGATGTTGCGATCGGTGGAGTGTTGGAACAAACCATTAACGGTCAACAAGCACCCATCGCGTTTTACTCGAAAAAGCTGCAGCCAGCCCAAACGCGTTATAGTGCTTTCGGACGTGAACTTCTTGCTATTTACTTAAACGTGAAGCATTTTCAACATTTCCTTGAAGGCCGAGAGTTTTGTGTTTTTACCGACCACAAACCTTTGGTCACTGTCTTCAATAAAAACAGCTGTAACCACTCTCCCAGAGTCATCAGGCAACTCGATTATATCTCGCAATTTACCACAGATATCCGCCACATCAAAGGTGTCTTGAACACTCCAGCGGATGCACTTTCAAGAATAGAGATTACTTCTGTTACCCTCAGCTCTACACTGTGGAATGCTATTGCACAGGATCAAGATAAGGATACGGAACTACAAGACCTGCTCAGAGAAGACTCCACTCACTCACTTTCCCTCAAGAAAATGAGTATGCCAGGATTGTCTGTGCCCCTCTATTGCGACGTATCAACAGCTGCTATTCGCCCTTATGTCCCTCCATGTCACAGACAAGCAGTCTTCGCGGATCTTCATAAGCCCTCCCATCCTGGTATCCGTGCTTCGCAACACCTGGTTACCTCTCGCTTTGTTTGGCCCTCGATGCGGAAGGATGTCAAACATTGGACCAAAACGTGCCTTGCCTGCCAGCGTGCCAAAGTCCAAAGGCACACCAGGTCCCCCTTTGACGCATTTCCGCCCCCATCCCAGCGATTTGAGGTAATTCATGTAGACATTGTTGGCCCTCTTCCAGTGATTCAAGGCCAACGTTATCTGCTCACCTGTCTCGACCGCTTTTCCAGATGGCCTGAAGCCATCCCACTTCCTGATATCCAAGCGGACACTGTTGCAAGAGCCTTTCTTCATGGATGGGTATCAAGATTTGGATTGCCGACAAAAGTCATCACTGACCAAGGTCGCCAATTTGAGTCTTCGCTTTGGAAGAAGTTTACCAGCTTGTTGGGTACAGTACATGCGCATACCTGTGCGTATCATCCGCAAGCTAACGGCCTCGTCGAACGCTTCCATCGCCAGCTGAAGTCATCCCTTATGTGTCACGAAGACTCCCATTGGATGGATAAGCTTCCACTCGTGTTGCTTGGTATTCGCTCTGCATTTAAGAGTGATCTGAAGACTACAGCGGCTGAACTAGTCTATGGAACAACACTGCGGCTACCAGGTGGCTACTTCACTGCAGGGGATAAGTCATGTGATCCTACGGAATTCGCTCAAACACTTTCCTCTCACATGCAGTCCCTTCAGCCTGTTCCCCCTCGATTGACTAGCCAACAGAACATCTTTGTTTCCCCAGCCCTCCAGTCTTGCACCCACGTTTTCGTTCGTGTACCTGTCCCAAAACGGCCTCTCCAATGTCCATATGACGGACCCTATGAAGTTCTCCGACGTACGCGCAAATCATTTCTCATCCAGCGCGGTTCCAAGGTCGACAAGGTTTCTATCGATCGTCTTAAGCCTGCGTTTTTGGAATCAACCTTAAGTGAGGTACATGTAGCTACCAAAAAGGTCCAGAGGAAATCAGTGTCGTTCGGAACTCTTTGAACTTCCTCTCTGGTGGGGGAGTGTGTAGTGAATACTCTTATTTTAGTTTCAAGATAAATGTTAATTTTACCGTCTTGAATTTCGGAATAGTATAAATTCATTTTAAATTAGTTACCCCATTATAATTCAATTGTGAACCACATTAATACTAATTTTATGTATACTATATTATTTTATTGTATGTAAACATAATTAATTATATATCACAATTGTCAGTTAATTATTTATATTCAAATATTTATTTTAATCTAATACCATGTCCATTTTACAAATAAATAATAGAAAACCAAAGGTTATATTTTCCACCTTTGGTACTGTCGCAGTTTCGCCTAACGGACTCAATACGGCTAGTGAGATAATCACTGGTTGGCACTTAACTAGCGGCAGTGCTTATGGCTACATCATCCAGGTTAACCTATACCGGATAGATGCGCTACGGTCCCAAGCCGTAGCTTGCCTAGGCCGACGACGACGACGTAAACCAACAATGTAATATTAATAAAAATGAATTAGTATAAAATAGATCTTTTTATCCATTATTTGTTTGTATTTAAATACTCTATATTAAGAACTACCAAATATGCATTTGCTTACGTAGAGGAACTTATTCAATTTTTAAGAAAATGTGTAAGTCCATGATTGGTCAGCGCCAGTAGCTCACGTGCAACACCGTTTCCCCGAAAGCGAGATGAAGACACTGAGGTCCCGGGTCCGATCCCCAATGGTGCTGGTTAATAATAATTCAGGAGTTAGTGCAATGAGCTGTATTAGTTTGGCCTGATCGGTGTGCCAGTTGTTGGCTCTCATGACTGGTTATTAAATACAACCTAGAATGGGCTAGCATTGGGATTTTTTTTATTTTTTTATAATGACTTCAGCTTTCCCTCAAGGAAGGCACTGATGCCAAATTGTTCTGCCCATTAGCGCTGATTACGAAAGTAGCTGATTAAATACTTAGACTCATCGCTATCTGATTGTTCTTTCTCTGAATTAATACTTTAAGATGCTATAAATTTTCACCTTGAAATACTTTACATAAATTATAACAAGATTTATGTATAATTACGGCTTTATTCTTTGCATGATTAAGTTGAGGTTTAAGTAAGGATATAAATTGTTAAATTTCTTAAAATGTGGAAATGATTTCGTTTTACGAGTGTTTGAAACGAGTTAATTGTTTTTCGATGGAGAGATTCACGTCAGATGCTATTATAAGATCATGTGTGAAAAACGCATATTATATACAGAGACATGTAAGAAGTAAATAGACAGCCCAGATTTTGCTGTAACAATTTGGCGTAAAAGATTCAACAATTCTGATCGTGTTGCTGGTTTTTTGGGCTTTTTACGTAAAGTCTTGTCTAGTATTGCCCACACGTGTTCTATGGGGTTCATGTCAGGGGACTGACTCGGCCAAGGAAGTCGTTTGATACCATTTCGCTCCTCCCATTCTTTCGTCTTTTTTGCAGTGTGGCATGGGGCTCCATCTTCCATGAACAGGCAGCTGTCTTTTTCAATTTGACCACTTGAGAATATTGGCATAAGTCCTTCTTCAAGGATAGAAATGTAGGAAACGAATATTAGTCATAATAATGGCAAAAAAAATGGATGCATACGTTTTACCATAAAATTAAGGGTGTCTATTTACTTCTTGCATGACTCTGTACATATATATATATATATATATATACCTTACCTTACAACCTTACAAAGGTTCCGCGCGATGATTTCTCATTTCGCGAAGGTCAAGCTTGTCGCCCCTCCTCTCGAGTTGGCCTGGTGAAGTAGTGAGTTGGATTCTTGCGCCCTCCACCTCACATAGCCAGGTACGCCCAGCTCATCGGGGATTGTTCTGAGCCAGGCGTCTAGTCTTCTTTTGAAGATTTCCACTGCAACTCCCTTCGTGTTTCTTAAGTCTTTGGGCAACTGATTAAACAGTTTTGGGCCTCTCACTACAAAACTATGTTCTTTCAGGGTTAAGGATGTTCCCTGTCTCGCTTTCAATTTGAGAATACGACACAGTCTACCGCTTCTACTTTCCACCGTTGTTTGGCGAGTTATGGGATTCAGAGTAAGATTAGGGACTAGTTTCTCCATTATTTTCCAAGTGTAAATAATGGTGTATCTCTCTCTTCTCCTTTCCAGTGAATATAGGCCTAGTTCTCGTAACCTTTCCCAGTAATTTAGTTCTTTGCACCCATTGATCTTGGCTGTGAAGCTTCTTTGGATCCCCTCCAGCTGTCTAATGTCTTCTTTTTTATATGGGGATGTTAGGACGGAGCAGTATTCCAATTTGGGTATTATCAGGGTTTTCAGTAGAGGAATCATTACATTCCTATCCCTTCGTTTAAAGGTTCTCAATATCTGACCCGTTATTCTCTTTGCTCTGTTTACTGCTATCTTATTTTATGTTTCAAATTTCGCATCATCTGTCATTACAACCCCTAAATCTTTTGCTCTGGAATTTCTCTGAATTTCCTGTCCATTTGGGGTATAATATTCCATGGATTTTAGGTCTTCTTTTTTTCCGTACCGTAATAGCTGAAATTTCTCGGTGTTAAACTTCATATTGTTGTCTTCCGTCCACTTGTAGATTTTGTTTATGTCGGTTTGTAGAGATCCTATGTCTTCTGGGTTTCTTATTTTTCTACTGATCTTTGTGTCATCCGCAAAGGTTGGATGTTACTGTGCTGTCTCTGGTAACGTCCTCATCTATGTCATTTAGCATGATTATGAAGAGTAGTAGAGCTAATACTGTTCCTTGTGGTACCGAGCTGAGGACCTCTGATTCTGATGAAGATACTCCTGTACTGTAACGACTTGCCTCCGCTCACTAAGGAAATTATATATCCATTTCCCTACTTTTCCTGTTATTCCCATATATTTCAGTTTATGTATTATGATTCCGTGGTCACACTTGTCGAACGCTTTAGCAAAGTAGTTTTCAGTACTTTCAAGTGAATCAATAATGTTGTTGTAGTGTTCCATTAGTTGTGATAGGCATGATCTGCCTGACCGAAACCCGTGTTGGTTATCATTGAATTTTTTCTGAGTTTCCAAAAAGTCAGATTTTCTGTCTAACTATTCTTTCAAATATTTTAGTGAGATGAGATGTAAGCGATACTGGCCTATAGTTTTTGGCCTCGGATCGATCTCCTCCTTTATATATTGGGACTATGTTCGCGCTCTTCAGGATGCCCGGTATTTCTCCCGTGTCTAATGATCGTCTCCATATCCAGTATAGGGGCTCAGCGATTGCATTCTTGCAGTTTTTGATCAGTGTGGCATTCCATTTATCCGGTCCTGCCGCTGAGTGTGTTTTTAGTTTCCCTATGGCTTGTGTAATATCATCCGTCGTAAAGTCGAAATCCGTTATACTTTCCCCTTGTGGTTCTTCTTCAAAGAACGCGTTTCTATCGCATATCAGTTTGTCAGTTTTTGGGATACTGAAAGATGATTCATACTGAGCTTTAATATTTCAGATACTTCTGTTAGATCATCAGATAAATCACTGTTCTCACTTTTTAAAGGTCCGATAGTCGCATGGTTTTTCGACTTTCTTTTTGCGAAATTATAGAAGTACTTTGAATTAGCCTTTATCGCTTCCAAAGCGTCATCTTCTTCTTTTTCTGTATGCTTCTCGATTAGTTCCTGTGTGACGACATCGATACTTTGTAGTTTATCATTTAATATTTTTCTGATGTTATCTTTACAATTACTTAATTTTGCAGTCACTCTTTTTCTCTTTCGGAACAATGCCCTCTTTTGTCTTTCGAACCTGCTTCTCTTTCCTCTTTGTTGTATCTTTGGGACGTGTTTTTCCACAATTTCTAACGTCTTTTCCTCTAACGTCATTAGCATCTCTTCCGTTGTCTTGGCCTCGAAAATGGTTTTCCAATCTATTACTTCCATGCTGAATGTCACATCTTCCCAGTTTATAGCTTTGGAGTGAAAATTATAAATTTCGAATTTGCTTCTTTCTGTTGTGCGTTTTCTTTCCTTTCCTGTTACCTTTATATTAGTTGTTATTTCAATGATGTTGTGGTCTGATATCATAGTTGGGGATATTTCTACATTATCAATTAGATTACTGTTGTTTGTGAATACCAAATCTAGGCAGTTGTTTTTTCTTGTGTTTTCTGTTATTTCTTGCGTTAACATAAATTCATCAGCTAAAGCTAGTAGCATTTTTACCTGCAATATATATATATATATATACACACACACACACACACACACACAGAGAGTGTATATATATATATATATATATATATATATATATGTATATATATATATATATATATATATATATATATATACCGTACTTCTCGGCGTATAACGCGCACCCTAATTTTGAAGAGAAAATTATTTTGAAGAGAAAATTTAGGAAAGTAAAACTTTAGGAAAAAATATACCTCCTACCTCACTTCATATGTACAATTTTAAGAAGTTAATTTTAACGCAGGGTGATTTTTGGAGTATTTTTGGGGAAAAAAAAGTGCGCGTTATACGCCGGGAAATACGGTATATATATATATATATATATATATATATATATATATATATATATATATATATATATATATATATATATATCAGTGGCGGCTCGTGGTAATTTTACTTACGCATGCAGTCACATGCATTACAGTGTAGTACATATTAGATAAGCTGTATTTTGTCTTTTATGGTATTCTTATGAGTTATGTAGTAACCGAGGATAGAACCAATATTATATTAATAATATTAATAATAATTTTAACTTTATTTTTTTAACTTAAATAATAATTTTAAATTCATTGAGTATATTATTTACGCATGCAGTGCATGCCTTGCATTCATTATATATATATATATATATATATATATATATATATATATATATATATATATATATATATATATATATGGCAATTAAAGCATGTATGTCCAATATTAGTTAAAGAGCAGATTTTTTTTAGTTGTAGATTCTAATAATTCAATTTAAATACTAAATTTATAAATGGTATTAAATTCGAACTGTAATGACGAAATTGATAAATCTATAATGATTTTTTTCATATTAAATGGTTCTATTATTAGGGTAAAAATGAAAAACTGCAACGAATTTACATTATATTACTTTAGTTTTGACGTAATTGTTACATTGATTTTATTAAAACAAATAATTTATATGAAAAACTTTATTTCGACTTATAACAGTTAAGGACAGATATATATATATATATATATATATATATATATACCTTTCGAAGGTCAAGCTTGTCGCCCCTCCTCTCGAGTTGGCCTGGTGAAGTAGTGAGTTGGTTTCTTGTACTCTCCACTTCACATAGACAGCTACGCCTGGCTCATCTGGGATTGTTCTGAGCCAGGCGTCTAATCTTCTTTTGAAGATGTCCACTGCAACACCATTCGTGTTCCTTGGGTCTTTGGGCAGCTGATTAAACAGTTTTGGTCCTCTCACAACAAAACTATTTTCTTTCAGGGTTAAGGATGATTCCTGTCTCGCCTTTAATTTGGGAATACGACAGTCTATATTATATATATATATATATATATATATATATATATATTATATATATATATATATAAGCTTGACCTTCATGAAATGAAGAATCATTGCACGGAACATTTGACAGTTTGAAAGGTGTGTGTATATATATATATATATATATATATATATATATATATATACGGGATTGAACTCAGAATGGTCTCCTGAGGCTCTTTCATGATACACACAGACCATGCATGGAACAAGGAACTCTTCTGGGAAAATGCACGGTCTGTGTGTATCATGAAAGAGCCTCAGGGGACCATTCTGAGTTCAATCCCATCATGAAACGGACATGTTATGTGTCTTGAAAAGTGGATGCTCAATTTTGCCAGTTGAGTTTTAAGTTTTGGTTTCTGGCTAAAAATACAATAGTTACTTATCCCTTTTTCGTTGATGTATTCATTCCGACGCGAATGCAACGAGTCTTTTGTATATATTGAGGTTCTGGATATAGTAGGCTAGGTGTAGCTGTAACCCCCTAGCCTGTCCTAAAGCTGGATCCTATCTGCTTTGCAGATAGCTGGTGAGGGAAGCTGTTTTTGGGGCCTCTTTGCGAGTAACCCGTTGCCCACGCTGGGCTAATATCATGAAAAAGAAAAAAAACATAGTGTTTATAATTTACCATTACTTATTCGGACTATAGTGGATTTAATTTTCTCAGAAGAATTCCTTGTTCCATGCACGGTCTGTGTGTATCATATATATATATATATATATATGATAACAAAACACGTTTTCTTCTGCAACAAAGTTCTAAATTACATAAAAAACATTTGGTATGAATAATTAATTGATGAAGAAGACTAGAAACTGACACCGTGCTCTGTTCAACTAATGTGGTCGATTACTGCCCATTCAATGGTATTCTCATTTTCATTCGTGACCCATAAGTAAGAATGTACAAAAGTGAAAATACCCACATTTAAGAAAAGCGTTTCTTGATTTTCCACATGCGGCAAACGGCACTGAGTGGGATGTTTAATATTTTCTAACCCAACTTATTTTAACCAATCATAAACTAGCCTACCATTAGCCTAAACAATCAGAAAATAACTTGTCGTATCCTAACTAATTGCAACCTAACCTAACCAATCGTTACCTAACTCGAACCCAAGTGGGAAAGTCCGTGGATGAGAATGACATTGATATGAATTGGAACTAGACTGATTTGAAAATGCCTCGTTTGACAATCTCACTTTCTCACTTTCCCATTCTTAGGCACGGAATTAAATGAGAATGAAGGTGAGTGAGAGTAAATCATGTGGTTCATTGCGCTAAATCTCATATCGTCGCTTATATCTTGAAAGGTCTTAGCTCGCAAAAAGCCAATTGTTTACGAAAGAAGAAAAACTGTTTTCTTGCTCTATATATTTATATTTTTTTCAAATTTTCCTCAATACTAAAAATGCTTTCTGATTGCAGGAGAGCTTGGCCCTTTTGAGGCAAGGTGCAGAACGCGAAAACGAACCAATCTTTCGATAAAAACGTTTTTTTTTTTTTTCAAATTTTCGAGCTAGGGCCTTTCAAGATGTAAACGACGATATTATTATTACCAACACCACCGAGAGTCTAACTCCCGACCTCAGCGTCTTCACTTCGTTTATAGAGAAACGGTGTTTACCCACTGAGCTCCGGTCAGTGACAACATTTGGTATTCATTTGCATTCTTTACGCATAATGATGATAATGATACTGAATAAAGATAATGATAATAATAAGCTTTTTGGGAAGAGGCAAATCCCATAAAAAATGTACAATATTCATCAGGATAATAAACGATACAACTAATTATTAAACAATAAATTTCTTAAACAATAAATTTAGAAACTAAAAAATATTATGACTAAGAAAGAAATAACAGGAATACGAGTAATGAAACGAATAATAATAAAATTAATAATGATAACCCAAAGCTAATAACACTGCCCAACACCAATTTTGCTGATTTAATTCTAACACCTGTTTTTAGGTAACTTTGGTGTGCTGATTTAAAAAATCACCTTAGTTTTTGCTTATCACGTCAGGTTTTCGAGCAATCAAATACGATATTATGGAGATATCGCATTTTGGCAGGGTTATGCCCAATTTTTTTTCTTTTCAAAAAATAAGTTTTTACATACTCAGAATCAGCATGGAAAAGTAAACAATTGTGCAGGGAGTGAACTTTAATATACAATGGTAATATTGACACATAAAGTGATTAAAAGTGTTTAAATAAGCAAAAAATGAATCCATATTAAAGCAGATCATGACGTCATGCTCACACCTGGGGAAATCACAGATACCCAAGATTTTAATATGTTGTACATGACCTTTAGATTTAATGCACAGATTTGCGTATTCCACAGATAAAATTTTAACAGCAAAACAGCTGTTAACGGGTCTCAAAAATCATCAATTTTGATAAGCGCCCTTCATGGATCACCCAAAATAGGCATATTGCATTGCACGAAAACCTGATGTGATGGACAAAATCTAAGGTGATTTTTTAAATCAGCACATCAATATTATCCAGAAACAGGTCTTAGAATTAAATCAGCAGCAAAAAAATTTTTTTTTGTTGGGCAGTGTAATAGAAAATAAAAAATAAAAACGTACAGTTGCTCTCATTATTCGTAGGACACTCTTGACAACAGATAGCGACACCTGACATATATTTGTTGTGTGTACTACAAACGGTTGTAACATTTTATGAATGAATTAGTGTAGTGGTTTAGTGAGTGAGCGCTGATTGGTTGGTTGATGCATTGCCAAACGTATTTAGAACATAATTATTTCTATTCGTCACTCTGGTTTACGTATTAGTAAGGAAACATAAATGAATAATTAAATATAAATTCAAGAAGGGGATATATATTAACAAGGGGGATGTCAATGAAGTGAATAAAAAATGGTCTCATAAAAATTAAAAAAAACCTTTGGAAGTGATGAGAGTGTTCATGGTATTGGCAAGCCTGTCATCCTGAACGAACTGAAGTTTCAATATATAAAAACAGAGCCGTAGGTAGGCATTATTGCACCCTGAGTAAATTCCACGACATGCACCACCCATCCCCCCTGTATTTATTTATTTATTTATTGATTGATTCATTTATTTATTTATTTATTTACATTTAATATTGAACATAGATTCAGATATTATTTTGTGTTATAACAAAGACAGAGCAAAAACCTGATATATATATATAAATACATATATAGGCGGTTTATGAATGAAAAAAACAATGTTTTGATGCATATTAAATTTTAATAACATTATAACATTACCAGATTGATGGGTATCTGTAGGTTTTATACGTCACTACTTAGAATATATAGAGACCGACCGGAAATTCCTCTTCTTCGCCTGTTTGTTTCATGGCTAGAAATCGTAAACAAGGCTATAAAACTCAAGCACGTGGGCTCATATGGAGTGGGCCCATGGAGGAAACACAGATTTTGTGGTATTTCCTGAAATAACCACCAGAGGACGTCACCAAAGCCTATAAAAATGCGAGTTCTTTCTCAAATCACTCTCACTTGCCCTATCCTTGCATTTGTCGTCTCATCTCGCTCTCAACTCTTTCGTCAGTAACACCACTCGTCACGTCACCCGCTCTCCGGCCTTCGTCGGAGAGAGATTCGCCGTTCTTCAAGGCTCCGGTCGGGCATACACGAAGTCTATCATCAAGTAAGGCCCTCTACAATTTCATCCCGCAAGAATTAACATCACTGCTGCAGGAGTTTCCGCTGGCCCCTTTTTCAACAAGCCTCTACCGGCCCTCAACACTCATCCTCTCGCCGGTAAAGCCAGTCTGCCTTCAGATGCATCACCTTCGAAGCCCAGGTCCGTAAACCTAGGACGCCATAAGCCTACCTTCTGTCTTCGAGTTAAGCAACTCCCGCCTAGCCTACATAGTGTAACCTCAGTCTAGCGAATAGACTATCTTCAAAATGTCCCCAAACAACCGGCAAACTAACTTTCCCATTTACGACTACAGTAGGCCTGTTCATTATTTTACCGTATTCAATTATCTTACCATATTTGTATCCGCTTGTTTATTTGCTCATTTATGTATTCATTTTACTTGCCCAATCTGTTTACTGTACCACATCGTACGTTCATTACCTCACTTATTATTGGGTTAATTACTTATTATTGTGTATTCACTGCCAGTTCATTACCTCAGTTATTATTGGCTTAATTACTTATTATTGTGTATTCACTGCCACATATCTCATTAGCCTACCTAAATTAATGTGTTTCTTGTCATTATTGTATTTACTTAATGCTTATACTGTGTAACCATTTCTTATTGCTAATAATAATTAGTCATTTGTAATATAGCACAATTACCGTTACAGAATTGTTAATCACTGAACAAATAATTCATTTATTTTTCTAATTAAACACAAAACAACAAAGTAATTTCTTTCTTCTTATTAAATATTGTTTGTTTGGGCTGTGCCCCGAACTGGTGACCCTAATTATTTATTTCAACTTAATTCATAAATTATAGTAAGCCTACTTTCTAGGCCACTAAAAATTGGTGATCCGCAGGCTACTATAGTTATTAAAATTTAATATGCATTAAAACATTGTTTTTCATTCAAAAACCGCCTATATACAATGTATATGTATATATATATATATATATATATATATATATATATATATATGGGAATGAACTCAGAATGGTTCCCTGAGTTTTTTATGATACACACAGACCGTGCATGGAACAAGGAACTCTTCTGGGATAATTAAATCCACTATAGTCAGAATAAGTAATGGTAAATGACAAATACCATATGTTTTTCTTTTTCATGATGCAAGCCCGACGTGGGCAACGGGTCTCTCGCAAAGAGGGAAGCTATATTTATGGGACCTCTTTGCGAGAGACCCGTTGACCACGTCGGGCTTGCATCATGAAAAAGAAAAACTATGGTATTTGTCATTTACCATTACATATTCGGACTATAGTGGATTTAATTATCCCAGAAGAGTTCCTTGTTCCATGCACGGTCTGTGTGTATCATATATATTAGTGATGGATCGAGTGGTCGGTTTTTCACAACCGCGGTTGCGGTTGTGTTTGCGGTTGTCGAATTTTTTCCAACCGCGGTTGCGGTTGCGGTTATCATATACTAGGAAAAATGCGTAATTATTAACTGGATTTAGCCACTATAGTGCGATTTAGCCACACTTGGTACATAATATATACTAAATAGTATTTATTTAGTAAATACCTTATGTTGAACACAAGTTTTGCAATACACCGCTACCGCTATTTGTGTGTTGCAAAACTTGTGTTCAACATAAGGTATTTACTAAATAAATACTATTTTAAATGAAGTATATTCTAAACTTATATAGCTATTATGAAAGAATAGGTCAAATTAATTAAAACCATATTTTGCACTAAGTGTGTTACCAGGATGAGGGACGAGGACCCATCGCACTGTTCATCCCACCTACCACTTTCCCAGCCTCCACCCATTGGAAAGTTATGGATTATTATTCATTTGAAAAACTGATGTCAAACTTAATGACAGGCAGTGAATTTCAAGAATAATATTTTTGCTGCATTTTCACCTTTCAAGCGGCAACGCCTCTCATCGTACAACGTTCCCGCTCCACGCATAGGAGACCCATCATTTTCTTTTAAAAAAAAGAAATATTTCTAATTAACCTAAAATTAAAATTAACTAAGCTTTTACAACCGCAACCGCACTTATGGAACGGCGGTTGCGGTTACGGTTGTGAATTTTTGTGCGGTTGTAGTGCGGTTGCGGTTGCGGTTGCGGTTATTCGATCCATCACTATATATATATATATATATATATATATATCAGGTTTTTGCTCTGTCTTTGTTATAACAAAATAATATATGAATCTATGCTCAATATTAAACGTAAATAAGTAAATAAATAAATAAATTAATCAATTTGGAATTTGCTCAGTGCGCAATAATGCCTACCAACGGCTCTGTTTTTATACATTGAAACTTCAGTTCAGGATGACAGGCTTGCCAATACCATGAACCCTGTCATCACGTCCGAAGGTTTTATTTTAGGTTTTACAAGACCATTTTTTTATTCACTTCATTGACATCCCCCTTGTTAATATATATCCCCTTCATTTATGTTTCCTTAATAATATGTAAACCAGAGTGATGAATGGAAATAATTATGTTTAAAGACATTTGGCAATGAGCCAACCAAGCAATCAGCGCTACTCACTAAACCACTCATTAATTTATTCATAAAATGCTACAGCCGTTTGTAGTACACACAACAAATATATGCTAGGTGTCGCTATCTGTTGTCAAGAGTGTCCTACGAATAATGAGCGCAACTGTATATGTAATGAAAAGGCTAATGTAGGTGTTAAGTGAAGCTAAAGACAAAAGCATACAAAGAAGTCTATATATAGTCTAGAAGACATAAAGTAGGACTGATGGATAGCTAGGACAACTGGATTGGCCGAGTTCTTAATTTTTCGCATTAGACTGTTTTGAGCACGTCAAATT
Source organism: Bathynomus jamesi (assembly GCA_023014485.1). Taxonomy (NCBI): domain Eukaryota; kingdom Metazoa; phylum Arthropoda; class Malacostraca; order Isopoda; family Cirolanidae; genus Bathynomus; species Bathynomus jamesi. Next base: position 1,200,731 of record JAJOZX010000348.1, read on the forward strand.
ACTTCAGGGAGGCTCGAAACGTTGCGGTCAGCGAACATTTGAGAAGCTGAGCATCTTGGAGGTAATTTATGCAGCAGTCTAAAAGATCTGTTATAAAACAAATTGAGGGTTCTGCAGGAACCTTTTTTATAATTATCCCAGAGTTGCTGCCCATAAATATTAGTGCAGAAAGTGCGAAAAAAGAGTGTCTTTAGTTTCGCTTGTACAGCATCTGAAGTTCTTTATAATCATGTTTGTTTTAACACAAAAACTTCGATATTTTTTTTTACATCTAAGTCGTCACTCAAAGAGCTAGTGATAATTTGATCTAGATACTTGAATTCGCGTACTTGCTCGATTGGTTCACCTTTTATTTTGAAACTAATATTAACTGTTTGGTTTCAGCTTTGAGGACGGAATTGTATAAACTAACGATAATATTAATAATAATATTTGTTCCTAACTTTCAGCCGTCAAGGTCCAATGCTTCTCACGTGGTTCTCACTGACATCGACTTCAATTCTTCTGGTTTTTATCGATGTGAAGTATCTGTTGAAGACTCATTCAACACTTTGAACAGATTCGGAAGATTCTTTGTGGCCGGTAAGTTACATTTCACATTTTATTCATCATAATGGTAATACAGTATTTCAGCAACATCAAAAGATACATTTAGAAAACCAGAAAAAAATTTAAAACATTATATAAAAAAATAATAATAATAATAATGATGTATTTTCAGTTGTTGTGTTTTAACGATGAACGATGGATGTACTGTTGGTTACAAAAGTAAAGATACAGTGGTCAGCACGTACCTCATTGTATTCCAATTTTTGTAACTGGTGGCACAATTTCGTATCTGATTTTTACAGTGAGAAGATAGTTTACTGTGATATTTGCGACTTGCAAATGCAGTTATAGTTAAAAGTTATATATAATCAATATGCACAGTTTTGTATATGCGTCTCGGAGACGCAGTGATTCACTATTAAGTGGCGATAAATTTTATATATAAATTTTATGTAATTTCATGTTTATATAATGTCATTTATCATATATAATTTCATGTAACAGGCACACCATCTTTTCTGGTGAATATATCTGTAAAGCGTTTCGTAACTGTCATTAGCGCATTTTTTCATTTCTGCTCTTCAAAAAAAAACAAAAAAAACATATATATATATATATATATATATATATATATATGTTTTGTATATATATAATATATATAGATATATATATAATATATATATATTAATATATATATATATATTAGTGGTGGACCGGATATCCGCATAATTTTTAAATCCGCATCCGCACTTCTGACTGCGGATGTTATGCGGATATTACCTCAAATAAATTATGCAATCTTATAAAGGAACTTATAAGCCCCAGTCATGCACATTTCATGTAAAGTATTAATTATTAATGAACAAACAAATATATGAACCTCAAATATAAATAGCTGGTAACACAGAAAATTGAATGAAACTTGTTTCATTGAATTTTCTGTGGCTGAAACTCTTGAGAAAGTTATTATTTTTATCATAATGAAAACATTAATATTAATTTTAATTCTTATGCATTGCCTGCCATAATAGTAATATCACGAAATTTGAAAAATTATGTCATATATTCATAATTCTATATTATTTGATAGATTAACTAAATATCCGCATCCGCGGATATTGAAATTAAAGATCCGCATCCGCAGATGTTGAAAAAAAAAAAAAAAAAAAATATATATATATGATACACACGACTGTGCATGGAACAAGGAATTCTTCTGGGATAATTAAATCCACTATAGTCAGAATAAGTAACTGTAAATGACAAATACCATAGTTTTTCTTTTTCATGATGCTAGCCCGACGTATTCAATCTGACGCGAAGGCAGCGAGTCTTTTGCTTATATTGAGGTTCTAAATGTAGCAGGGCTAGGCTGCTTTAAACCCTAGATCCATGTCCCAAAGCTGGATCCTGTCTGCTTTGCAGATAGCTGGTGAGTGAAGCTATATTTATGGGACCTCTTTGCGAGTGACCCGTTGCCCACGTCGGGCTAGCATCATGAAAAAGAAAAACTATGGTATTTGTCATTTATAATTACTTATTCGGACTATAGTGGATTTAATTATCCAAGAAGAGTTCCTTGTTCCATGCACGGTCTGTGTGTATCATAAAAAACCTCAGGGGACCATTCTGAGTTCATTCCCATATATATATATATATATATATATATATATATATATATATATATATATATATATATATATATACACAGTATATACAAGCTTTCTGACATAGACTACATGATGTGCGATTCGTAAAAGGAGTGTCAATCGACATTCAGGAAGTAATTTCGAAAAATGGAAGTTACAAAAATTAGCTAAATTTGGCATTTCATGAAAGTTTGTGAGAAAAGAGGCAATGCTGCCGATGAACCCGAACGTGGACGTAAGCCTACCATGTACATTATTCTCATTTCGTATAAAATTAAAACTGATAATGAACAACATTATTTTCAAGTTTTGCCAGCGATCGAGTGATGTATGGTTGGAATTCATCCGTCCATTGAAAATTTCGTCATAATAAGCACGCACACTTTAACGGGTTACGTTAATAAAAAATGTATTTTGTAAAAATATCCTTCACTCTAATATGACTACTGTTGTGTCTGCTCTGAAACTTCCTAAAAAAATGATACAAACAGATTTCACGAACTCAAGGTTGAGATGCGTACTTGGATAAGGATGCTTCCGCTTACACTTCTCCTTAAATGAGGAAATGGTATGTAGGAAGATCCTTCGCATTCCCTCATTCTTTTGTTCTAAAGCCGAAAGTTTTGCGAAAGTTTTGAAGAATATTTAAAATGAAAAAATATTTTGATAATTGGTTTGTTTATAAAACGTTTTGCTTTTGTTTTTTGTGTGAAAACCATTCAACTTTTAATCTGTTCTAAAAATTTTAAATAATTTTTTATTTTTAGGTTTTATTTACTCTATTGTTGATTTTAAAAATGTATATTTAAAGAAATAAATATACTATACGTTATTATTATTATTATTATTATTATTATTTATTATTATTATTGTTATTATTATTATAGGGAACTCAAACCATATCATTACATTCGAAAAAAAAGTGTTGTTAAGTCATAGAAAATGAGCCTCCAAAATATTGCCCATACATTACTAACAGTGATACTTTTACACTTAGCAATCATATTTTGCAGGTGGAAGATAAAAATTTGGATCGTAAACAAATTAAATTTTGTTTATATTTGCGTAAGTTCTGGAATATAATGGATAAGAAAGGTTAATGTAAGAACAGAATAATTCATATCTGGTAAAGAGCAATCCATCTTGGATAAAAAAGATTAAAAACAAAAAATAATTATCCATTCGGATTAATTTTGCAGTATTTGCTGAGAATGAAAGAATTTGATCATCGAAGAAAATGCAATTTACAATTACATTTTTAAAATAATTTATGTGGTCTCTCTCTCTCTCTCTCCTCTCTCTCTCTCTCTCTCTCCGACTCTTGCTTTTTCTAAGTTTTTCATGTTCTGAGAGTAATTAATAAAGCGCAATAAAAATTGATTTCTGTGAAATTTATGCAAAACAAATTCGAAAATGAGAAAATAAATTGTAATTGCAAAAAGTTAAAACATTACTTCCTGCAAAAACATTTCTCAACATTTTATATATACATATATGTGTGTGTGTGTGTGTGTGTGTGTGTGCGCGAGTGTGTGTGCGAGAACGACCCTAGCGCAAAAGGTGTGTTTGTATTGTGTCTGTGAGTATGCAGCACAGAAAATTGTGTTTTTGTTGTTATTTAAGTAAATTTTAGCTGAATTATATAGACATCAAGCTGTTCGATATATATATATATATATATATATATATATATATATATATAATATATTATATATATATATAAAATATACCGGTATATAGGTACACGCGCACACACATACACACACACACACACATAACTAAAGGTCAGAAAAAAAGGTATCCGCGATTGCCAAGATTTAACCCAAAAAAGAAAAGCAGAAATAAATAAAGAAATAAATGGAAAGGAAAAAAATGAAAAATAAAGCAGAGAAAGGGAGAACAATTATTAGGGAGGGCTGCGTGTTAGGGTCCCATTCTGGTCTAAACTTTCTAAGCTTTGAAATAAGGGTTTCTTTCAAAATATTTGATGATTTTCATCCATTGAAGGTGAATTAAAGAAGGCTCTCTTTTCTAACCCAAATATATATATATTATATATATATATATATATAGAGGAGAGAGAGAGAGAGAGAGCGAGAGAGAGAGAGAGAGAGAGAGAGAGAGAGAGAGAGAGAGAGAGAGAGAGACGGTATAGCTTGAAATGTTATCAACATCGAAGAAAATGTTGTTGTTTTTTTTTCTCATTTAGCTCCGTATTAAACTTTATTTTTATTCGACATTCAAGATTCTTATGAAATATTTTATGATTTTAATTTGTAAATGGGAGTATAAGACTAAAGAGGAATATAAAATAGTATAATATAAAGTTCATTTTATGGAAATTATCTAATTTTTCAATGAAAATAATATTATACTAACAGGTTAACAAAAGTAAATAGACGCATTCGGTGGATTTTTTTTTTTTAATAGTTTTTATTTGATAATAAATATCAATATATAATAAGAGATTTATTGAATCAATGTAATTAGAAACGTGTTGCTTTCTCCTTTGCGTTATGTAAAGCTGACACACGCATTTTGCCATTACACTAATAAGCTTTGCCATTCGTCCTTGAGACTAATCATCTTGGTGTCTATGTACTTTTGTTAACTCTCCGTACTCGTTATTCCATCAGCACAAAATACAGGGTGTCCCAAAAATCACTCTGCACCTAGATCACACTAACAAAATTATGAGGTGCACAGCGACTTTGGGGACACCCTGTATAAAATGAATACTTGAACTCCCCCCCCCCCCCCCCCCACAAAATATATATAGATATACCAACCTTTTCTTATTCTATGACGCGTATAAAGTTAGTGTAGAGTATTCTATTCAAAGTATTTGTTTTCAAGATCGGTTTCCATGGCGTGTCTCGAAAGCAAAGAAATTCCCACAAGTGTTCAAACATCCTTTCTTTGTTTAATTGCTAATCACGTTTTTTTCACATTTTTTAAGAGTACTTTTTGTGACGCAGAAATAAAGCTACACATAATTAAGGCCATTAGGACAATGTATGTACTTACCATATCACACACACCCACCCACACACACATACATATGTACGGGTCTGAGTAAAAAAAATATATATAATATAAAAAACAAACCAACGGATTGCATTGTCGGTTTAAAATTGCTTGGAAATATTACAAAGTAACGAATCATTACAGTTCAATATAGAGGGTGGGCCATAAGTCGCTTTACCGAAGTAGTTTCGTTAAATTACTTTCGATAAAGCGACTTATTGGCCACCCTGTATTTCGTTAAATATAATGTTGCCGTAGTCCCTTATCTCGTAATTTAATATTCTATTAATATATTTCAAATTATTTTGTTCAATTTTTTTTTATTTTTATTTACAGCAGAATTTGGGAATGAAATCCATCCAATTAGAATTATAATTTCAGTTTATATGGAGAGTCCTCCAAGCAAATTGCCAATTACAATCGTGATATATATATATATATAATATAGATAATATATATATGATACACACAGACCGTGCATGGAACAAGGAACTCTTCTTGGAAAATTAATGCACGATAGTCCGAATAAGTAATGTAAATGACATCATGAAAAAGAAATCAGAAAACAAAAAGCTATAGTGTTTGTCATATACCATTACTTTATTCGGACTTTATTAATATATTATATATATATATATATATATATATATTATATATATATATATATCTTGCGTGTGTGTGTGCGTGCGTGGGTTGTAGGTATTGTTATTATGCATTTATTCAGAATGAATGTTAAGTTATTAAAATATTATGTTTTATCAGTAGGGCCTAATTATATTACAGATTTGTCGTATAAAGAAGCACGGTGAACTTAGACTTTCATAATATCACAGTGACGTTCGTTATAGGACTCATTTTAACATATAAGATAAAGCAGGAACCCTGCAATTTCTACGTTACAATTAACAAGTCTGTTATAAAAACTAAACGTCTGAGTGGATAATATTCAAGAAATACCAAATGTATGGGAAACGTAATGACTGGTTAACTATTGTTGTTTTATTAAATGCGTGACTTAATTGTAATGATTATGCTTTTGTACGTTAATAATTTTATTGTTCTACTATTTATTTATGGTTATTTTCTTTACGAAACCGCCATTTCCCACTCAAAACGGCGTGGTCGAGGGAGAATGAAAACACACTTGTTTTCCTAAAAACGTGTATTAATTAATTTTAAATTTAACGGAATCTGAAACTTGTATACAAAATTGCCGCGTGATGGGGCACTTAACACACGTTGTTACGCGTTCTACTATTGGTTAAAAGAAAAGGCCGTACTGTAAGCTTTTGTATGATTAGTTATCCAATTTCTCTCTCTCTCTCTCTCTCAAGTCGCTTTTTAAGTCTAATAGAGCTTGCTTTGAAATAAACAGCCGTTATATTTATAACATTTTTAGCCAACGATCAAATTAATTAACAAATCATATAACTTCCGTTTATTATTACATAATGAAACGGCCATTTCAAACCACGGGTTCTGTTCGCACATTATCAGAACTCGGACTACTGTCAGTCACCCATCCAACTATTAAAGTCAGACCGAATGTGACTCAATTTCGCGATACATTTTATAGCAATTCAAAACTAAAAACAACTATTGATAATTTCAATGTGTTGTCATTGTTCTCCGTAAGAGTGAAATGAAATTAAGTATAATGTTGAGTTCATTCTATTCTCTTGATATTGATAATGTTTTAATCCGTTAAGTTCATCATTTACTGTTTAAATGTTTAATGAATGAATGAAAAAAACTTTATTGCTAAAAATAAATATCACATTTTTATAATTTGTACAATATTAATATAAAGTAGTTTTAACATAGGACAAACAATCATTAATTCATATGTTTTTTATTTATTTAATTTGTCCCTTAAGCTTTAGGCTTTACTGTTAGTACCTCTTTTGTTTATGGTTATATTCATGCCAATACTTCAATGCTTAAGGCTCTGATAACACTGATAAACAGTGATTTTTGCCTTGGCATAAATTCAGCTGATTTTTATGTTTTCGCATGTGCTGATTTAAAAAATCGCATTCATATTGTTCCATCACCCACTGTTTTTGCGGGATCGAAGATCCATTTTCTCCATTCAAATTTGGATTTTTTTTCCACAAAACTTGGGTGTGGTCAGCGACGAACACGGTGAAAAGTTCCATCAGGATATTTCTAGCATGGAAAAAAGATATGCAAGAAAGTGGAACCCAAATACGCTGGCTGATTACTGCTGGTCCTTAATCAGCGAGACTCCCGATGCAAGTCATAAATGCAAGGCAAAGAGGGAGCATTTTTTAAAGGTTAACCCATTCCCCCATCGTTCTTTTTTGAGGACACATTTTAACACTACAATTTAGGTTAGAACTTAAAAGTTAAATTTTTAAATATTAATTTTATTTTTTATTTTTCATTTAAATTTTTGTGTAGCAGATAAAAATTAAAAAATTAATATTTAAAAATTTCACTTTTAAGTTCTAACCCAAATTTAAGTTTTAACCTAAATAAATTACTTATTTTGTTTTTAATGATTCTCTAAAAAGTGATGGGTGATAGAGCATTTTTATTTGCAGATTTGAATTCAGCGCATTAAAATTGACCAAAAACAGCTATTTTCAAGTTAGGCAAGAATAAAAGTTTGAATTCATTAAAGACGTATAATTATTTACATATTATACGTACGAGTAGAGTTAGGCCGGTTCACGCAGGATCGTCTTGTGACTCACGACTGACGACTCGAGTCTCGTGCAATTTTACATTGACAGAATGCAGCGAAGAATGCATGCGAGTGTGCGAGGCTCCCATTCTGTTAATATAAAATCATACGAGACTCGAGTCGTCAGTCGTGAGTCGCGAGACCGATCTTGTGTGCGGTCGCGGCCTTAAAGATCCTATTTAAGTTTAGCGTAGTTCAGTCAATATATATTTGCACATTATTACATATAACAATCAGTCAAGAGGGCCGAAATTAGCACAGTGCTCAGACCAGACGAATGCGGCCCATTCCGCTAACTCCTTGTATTATTAACAGACACCATCAAGAGTCGAACCCCCAACAGACACCATCAGGAGTCGAACCCCCAACTTCAGTGTCTTCACTTCGCTTAGGGACGCTTAGGCTATAAGGAAACAATGTTACTCACTGAGTTGGCAAGCGTTTAAGTTGCTAATTGAGTAACACTGTTTCCCTGTAAACGAAGTCGTTCGAACGCCTTTGATGCTGCTAATAATAATCAAGGAGTTAGATCAATGGGCCTCATTAGTTGGCCTGAGCGTTGTGCCAGTTTCTCGCCCCGCTGAATAATAATAATAATAATAATAATAATAATAATAATAATAATTATTATTATTATTATTATTATTATTATAGCAATAGGGCGCATTAGTTAGCCTAAGCTAACAGTAAATATGATTTCATCATCTATTTTTCATCAACTCATAAGCGTTCATTATATTCCTATACAATTCCTCTTCCTACTTCGGTATCCTAAATTTATTTAGGACAAAGGTATTTATTTGTAAGAAATTTTGTCGAAAGCACTCGATCACAAATTAATACGGATCGAATTTCTTTCATACGAATCTCAAATAGAGACTCTTCATTAAAATTGGTGAACGTCGTTCTATTTATAAGTATACGATTATTTTTTTATAATTTAGGGAACTTCTTCATTATTTTATAATTTATGAAACTTCTTCAAATGAAAAAGTTAAATTAACCTTTTTTTGTTTTTTACATATTTTAATTTATAATAAATGTCGGTAAATGTCATTTAATAAATGTTAAATTAAAAACTCATTTAGTTCTAATTGAAATGTATTAAATAAAAAAGTAGTATGGGACTTAGTTAATTATTTATTTTCAACGTGTAATTAAATTAAAATTATTGTTGACAGAAATTCATGTAATCACCTTTCGTTAATTTTAACGTAATATTTAGTAATAATAATAATTATTATTAATGAAGAAGGTCAGAAACTAGCACAGTGCTCAGACCAATTAATGCGGCCCATTGCGCTTCTTCTTCTTTGTCGGCAGCTGGTCCTAATCCCCCTTCGCCACTCATTTCTGTCCAACGCCACATCCGCCGCCAATGCGGCCCATTGCGCTAACACCTGTTATAATTATTATTATTAGCACCATCGGGCTCGAACCCCCGACCTCAGTGTCTTAAGGGAACGCTGGCTAACATGTAATAATATTAATACCCTTGTTTACAATAACTTTAATTTCAGATATAGGAACTGAGAGTGATTTGAAGATTGTTGCAGTTTTTTATTGTCTTGCAATTGTATTTGAATGACTACAGTCTATAGACAGAGTCGGATCCTTACATTTATTATCATTAAATAAGATATTATAATAGATTGTACATTATATAGGCTATATATATATAGCCTATATAATGTACAATCTATTATAATAAGATATTATAATAGATTGTACATTATATAGGCTATATATATATATATATATATATATATGTTAAACACAGACCATGCATGGAACAAGGAACTCTTCTGGGAAAATTAAATCCACTATAGTCCGAATAAGTAATGGTAAATGACAAATACCATAGTTTTTCTTTTTCATGATGCTAGCCCGACGTGGGCAACGGGTCTCTCGCAAAGAGGTCCCATAAATATAGCTTCCCTCACCAGCTATCTGCAAAGCAGACAGGATCCAGCTTTGGGACATGGATCTAGGGTTTAAAGCAAGCCTAGTCCCACTACATTTAGAACCTCTATATAAGTAAAAGACTCGTTGCATTCACGTCGGATTGAATAAATCAAAGAAAAAGGGGTAACTATTGTATTTTTAGCCAAAAAACCAAAACTTAAACCTCAACCGGGACATTGAGCGTCCACTTTTCAAGGCACGTAACACGTCCGTTTAATATACACAAACTCAGAGTTTGTGTATATTAAACGGACGTGTTACGTGCCTTGAAAAGTGGACGCTCAATGTCCCGGTTGAGGTTTAAGTTTTGTTTTTTTTTGGCTAAAAATACAATAGTTACCCCTTTTTCTTTGATTTATTCAATCCGACGTGAATGCAACGAGTCTTTTACTTATATAGAGGTTCTAAATGTAGTGGGACTAGGCTTGCTTTAAACCCTAGATCCATGTCCCAAAGCTGGATCCTGTCTGCTTTGCAGATAGCTGGTGAGGGAAGCTATATTTATGGGACCTCTTTGCGAGAGACCCGTTGCCCACGTCGGGCTAGCATCATGAAAAAGAAAAACTATGGTATTTGTCATTTACCATTACTTATTCGGACTATAGTGGATTTAATTTTCCCAGAAGAGTTCCTTGTTCCATGCATGGTCTGTGTTTAACATATAAGTTTCTCAGGGGACCATTCTGAGTTTCTGTATATATATATGTGTACTTGCGAAATCTGTTTTGTATGGTAACACTAAAGTGGTAATATATTGGAATGAACATATAAGGCTATACTGCATCATCTTCACAGCAACAAAGCAATTCCCTGAGAATTTGAGGCCTGACATTATTCAGTATTCGTCTGAGGACGGAAATCTTTAAAAATTAATAGCAAAATATAAAACTCGAGTTGATGAATTCCTCAAATGAAATTCCTCACTAACCGTACATACTTTGTTAGGAGGCCACATGTAGAGAGAGAGAGAGAGAGAGAGAGAGAGAGAGAAGAGAATACCAAATAGCATTATTGCAAAATCCTCAAGTAGGCTGACAATTGAATATAAATGAACGTAAAAAGCTTTTATATACAAATTGGATAGATAACAGCTGCGATTTTAATCGGATTCATAGCTTAAATCAGAATATAAATATCAAAGATTGAGAAATTTTATCTAATACTATTTTTTTGTATTTTGTAAACAAAGAAACAAGAAAATATTTCATTTTTCTTAATAAGAGTTTTCATAATAAGTGGGTTATTAATAATCAAAAGGATGATTCGTCTTTGATTAAAGAGTTTTACCTGAAAATTTTTCTCTCAAACAATATGACAAATGATTTTCACCTTACAAAGATGCTGATGAGTTTGATTTACAGGAAACACACACACACCACACACCACACACACACACACACACACACACGTGAACATCGCCACAAAAACGAGGTACTGAGTTTTTTAAAATCAATATATCCGAGAAACACAATTTAACTTAATCTAACCTTAGTGCCATCGAACCGAGAAGGGCGTGATAAGTGTTTGGAAAGCAGTCGAGGGCTCGAAGGTTGGTTTCTATTAAGTCATTAAATAGTGAGGTTCTACCTAATCTAGCCTAACTTAACCTAACCAAACATTAACTAACCTAACCTAGTATAAACTAATCTAATTAATACCAACATGTGAGTTGCTCCGAGCCAGAATAAATAACAGACAATCTTCGGTCAATTGCCTTTTTTTCCACCAGGCGGCAGTTCAAGGCCTTCTCTGTCACATGTGTCATAGATATTAGTCAGAGTTGTACTTGAAGTCTATAATACATTATTATGATAAGTTACATTATTATTGTTAATAATAATAATATTATTATTATTAATTATTAATTTCGCTATTATTATAATGTTAATTATTAATATTGAATACCTTTTTTTCCTTCGCAATTAACCGAAGGTGGTCTGTTAGTCACTCTGGCTCGGAGCTACTCATATCTTTTTTCTGATTTTTTATATAAATGTTTTAATGTTCCGAGTACCAAAAGAGTTACCTCACAATAAACAACCCCACTATCTGTGAATTATTACGCGTTCAACCTCACTTATGCTTATTTGCCTACACACACCACACACACACACACACAAACACACACACACACACACACACATAATATATATATATATATATATATATATATATATATATATATATTATATATATTAATGTATAGAAACGCCGTAAGTATGAGGATGTTCTGCACACGAGGAAGAGAAATAACGAACAATGAAAAATGAGGTGACCGCCCGGAATCGAACCCAGGACCTTCCGATTGCCGGCAGACGGAAGGTCCTGGGTTCGATTCCCGGGCGTCCCTCATTTTCATTTGGTTCGTTATTTCTCTTCCTCGTGTGCAGAACACTCCTCTTACTTACGGCGTTTCTATACATTAATATACTGCGTGGTCATTGCAGTTAAATGTGTATATATATATATATATATATATATTAAAAATTAAGCATTTTGTTGATTTTATTTTGCATAACAACACGCAGTTGTCTATTTTGTTGAAAGAAATATAACTGATATACATTTAAAAATTTCAACTTGATTGCATTCAATATTTTATTTTTTGTTTATATATTTAGTTTCCTGTTCCACGGTATATATATATATATATATATATATATATATATATATATATATATATACATACATATATATGATCCCCGCAAGGGGGTTCTAAGCTCGTGCTCTTGAGTGCTCTTTGTGCTCGTTTGTACGTGCTTGTTCCTGGAGGTTTCACGTGCGCCCTCCCGGCCCTAGCACCCAAGGATGATGGGGCTCGACCCTGCAGTCCTTGTCATCCTTGGTCTTTTTCCACTTCGACTGTCCCCTCCACCCTTTCTTTTTCCTCTGTCTTTCCTCTCACTTTTTCTTTGTTTTTCCGCTGAGATATGCCCTTTAAATAGAGGCGAATCGGTTCTTCCTGAACTAAAAAAAAAAAAAAAAAAAAAAAAATATATATATATATATATATATATATATATATATATATAATATATATATATATATACACGATACACGAAAGAATTCAAGACTATCTTATTAGGCGTTTTGGGACAATTCATTTGGTTTTGGAAAGTCATTCGACACGAGCTTAATCTACTTGCAACTTGCACTTATTTTTTTTTATTCCAATTTCACGTTAGTTTGCTTGTTTCGTTTTAATGTTTGGTTGCTTTATTTTGTTTTATTTGTTGTTTTAAGTACTGAAGCACTATTTCCAGTTTTCAAGTAAAGTGATAAACATACGTTATAAAGTGGTTGGTTGACAGCGTCCATTCCTCAATGGATTTCCTTATAAGCGAATTGAAGATATTGAGATCAGTGGTTCGACTCCCGATGGTGCTGGTTAATCGTAATTGAGAAGTTAGCGCAATGGGCCACATTAGTTTGATCTGACCGATGTGCCAATCCCTGGCACTCCTGACTGATTATATTTATTACTTTAAAATGAGTTCTTTAAAATTAAAAAAGAAGTAACAGCGAATCTCAAATCCTGTGAATTCTATTTTCTTTTTCATGGGTCATTCACAGTTTTCTTGTAATCAGTATTTACATTCTGACTATTATACCATATATATATATATATATATAATATATATATAATATATATATATATATATATATATATATATATATATATATATGATGCAAACCCACAAGGAAAAAGAAAAATGATTCCAAAGCCTTTCGTGCATTCAGAAATACGAGGTGTACTTCTGAATACACGAAAGGCCTTGGAATCATTTTTCTTTTTCGTTGTGGGTTTGCATCATTCATTCATTTCACGTGTTTAATTGTGAAATTCATCCCATATATATATATATATATATATATATATATATATAGAGACCGCCAGAATAATATCTCATTCTTGTTAAAATTTTAACGTTCAGCTGCATAAAAACTAACAGCCAAATATTGTGTTAATATTAATGAAAACTTTGTGGAGCTATCATTAGAATGAATTGTGATATAAAAGCAGTTCAAGCAATAACTTATTTTAGCCATAACTCCAATTAATATTATTTTAACACAGATATAACGTTCATTTACTTTGCATATCGGGCAGCGAGGCTGACTTAACTGCATATCGTATGAATTTGCATGATTTAACGCGAAGATACATGAACGTATCTCCATTCACATATATTGAAAACAGAATAACAGAACATAATCTTCTTGGAAACTTCTTCAGAGAGAAGTTTCATCTTCACCTGCACTTAATTTTACCAGAAGCAGTTAGTTTTGATAAAACTTCTTTATGAAAGTGTTGGGTGCGGAGTTTCTCTCGGGGTGACGTCCCCCTGTGACCCCTGGGGTCGATAATGGCTCGTGGGTGTTCCTTCCATTGTGCCGTTTGTGGGTGGGTGTTAACGTTACTCATGCATAATGCACGATATTGTTTATGACGCGAAGATGGTAGCATGAACCCATTTATGCTGTTTTCCTTTGTATTATTTTTCCCTCAAACCTCAGCTAGGTGACACTGGTTACAGTAACAATTTAAAATATATCTTCAATTGTCTTTTTATGAAACACAACAAAGTTTTAATATTTAAATCTGATGTTCATTCATAGAATAAATTAAATTATACTTATGTTATCCAATTAATAAAAGGAAATAGGTCCTGATCAGAAATCAAATAGGTTTAAGGAAATGGAAATAAGGCTGAAGGCCTGAATAGCTCTAGGTACAACTCTATTGTTGTTCCGCAAGAATTACCTTGGAGGTTAATTGAATGAATTTACTGGTCTAAGTTTATCTTAAAAGTAGGCCCCAATGGCCCCATTTCCCAGGGCTCGAGTGGAAATATTAAAATAAAAATGATAAGGGAGGGAAAATAAGATCTTCTGAGGGACTGGTCTGACTAACTTCTTCCTCTGACTCCCTGACTGACTGGCTCTCGATCTGACTCTCGTTGACTCTCTCTCACTCACCGACTCTCGATCTGCGCTGCGCTCTTTTTCCCTTCTAGCCTCGAGAATTCATATTTTTCATCTCACCTTGGGAAACACACACTCACGTCTTTTTCTTATCCGTGAACTTACAAATAATTTTTGGTACATTATATTATGAATTTCACAAATTCTTAACTGTTTTATATTATTTAATTAACTTATGTTACCTGTTGAACGAAATTAAATGGTTTAATTATATATTTGAAGTACTAGTTGAAACTAAGATTATTTATGAATACAGGAATGGATGAAATCATGGTGTGGCATCACGTGAGATATTCTCTCACACCCCATTGGTTGAACAAAACAACGTCACGTGTTCCAGTACAAACACGTTGAGACCTGGTTGGATGTTTTTGTGCAAGCAGTCACGTAGCCTTTGTTGGGATTTACCTGAGGCCTATTTGGAATTTATACCCTAACTTATGTTTTTCATTTAGGATCTTTTCGGTTTGACGGCCGGCGCAAAAAACCAAAAAAAACCCAGATGTTTCATTTAGTTAATGTTTATTACATTTCAGAATAATACATTTTAGTTTAGAGAAATGAAAAATAGTATCAAGAAAATAGAGGTGAAAGTGAAAAAAATAAAAAAATAAGACATTACTAGCAGAAGCCCGGAAAAAATACTATGCTTAAACAATCAACAGGGGCAACCTGTTTAAACACAGAAATGAGAATGAACACGTTATAAATTTATAAAAAGCTAAACTTGATCCTAATTCTGACAAATTTTTATGAACGCCGTATTTTAAAGTCTTATTAGTTGCAAAAGAAAAATATGACGAGTTACATCTTAAAAAATATCAATATAAGAGACTATTTTACAATAGATTTCCTATCTCCTCAAAACATATTTTCTTTGTTTTATGCGCGTTTGACATTCTGCTACATCGTCTTTTTAAAAAGATAGCCAAAGCACTTGTTCTAAACCTCCGATGTGGTTTGTTACTTATTAAAATGTTAAGTTTTTCTTGATGCTTTGTCTTTTCATATTGAACTTTGTTTAAAGTTTATTTAAAATTGTTGAACTTTTAATTTTTTTATTATATGTTTTAAGTTTTCTTACTTTTTCAAGTTTTTACTATGGCTGATCATTGTGAGCTCGGAAGCTTTACTATAATGGTTTATAGACAGGATATCCGAGAAGCCCCTATCTATTCACAGTATCATTATTTCTATAAAATAGAGATTTTCTGACACCCTGTATATATTTCAATTTAGATATTAGCTGAATTTAAATTTTTTCCTGTTATGTGCGTTTATATATACTGGGGAATATGATGTATTAAAATCAAGTAAATAAGAGCTAGCCTTTTTCATTTTTTAATTTACGTAGAATTGATTTGTTGTAAATACGCTGAATTTAAGATTAAATAGCTTTTAAAATCCTAATTTATGACTACCTTGATTTTATTCCACGTGATCGCATTCAGTTAGCCTAAATAAGCACATGGTTGAGCTACTCATACCTCTGTTTATTTAAGGCTTCAGGTACGGAATCAGAGGTAAAGGAAGAAAAATACTTAGAATAGGGTTTATTCCGTTGCATATTTGCACACATACACATACGCACATGCATTATATATATATATATATATATGTATATACAGGTGTCCCATAAGTTCGGCATCATAAGAAAAATAATAAAAAAAGGCAAAACAAAAGCTTTTATTTACAGAACATGCTCAATATGTCCACCATTGTTCTCAATACACAAATTCAGACGTGATACCCAGTCAGCAAGCACACGGTGAATGATGTTAGGAGTAATGGTGTTACACTGTTACATGCCCCAATAATGCGCTGCCGCAAATGTTCAACACTCCTAATTTTCTCTGCGTATACCAGCGCTTTCAAGTGGCCCCAGAGATAAAAATCTAGTGGCGTGAGATCCGGGCTTCTAGCTGGCCATTCCACAGCCCTCGACGTCCTATCCAATGACCAGGGAATTGTTAACGGTACAGGTATTCCCTTACTTGGGTGCTGTAATGTGCAGGAGCGCCGTCTTGCTGGAACCATGTTGGGAAATTTCCTTCTTCGTTGAAGACACTGGGACATTTCTTTCTTCGTTCAAGACACTGGGAAATGCTTCTTCCTTGAGCATACGTAGGTAGTTGCCTCCAGTGACATGTTCATCGAAAAAGAGGGGGCCTATGTAATCCTTCTAAATGCCACACCATACCATCACCCGAGATGCACCTTGTTCCTTTGAAGAGGTATGCCAGTGAGGGTTGTTTTGAGACCAGTAGCGGGTGTTCTGTCGATTTACCTCACCATTTCCATAAAAAACAGCCTCGTCACTGAACAGGATGGTGGACGGGAAATTGGCATCCCGAGCATATTGTTCCGTAGCCCATTCACAAAATTCCATCCGCCGGACGGGATCATCTTCGTTTAATTTCTGTAGGATCTGAAGTTTATATGGATGCCATTTGTGAGCCTGAAGAATGCGATGGATGCTACTTTTCGACACTCCTGTCTCGGCAGACAATCGCCGAAGAGACTTATTGGGACTTCTGTTAAAATGAGCCAGGATAGCAGTCGCTGTATCATCGTCAGTGGATCTCCTTGAAGGTCGTCAGCCAACAGTTCAACGCAAGACAATTCAGCGCCGACATTTCAGCACCGACAATTTCGCGCAAGGACAGTTCAGCCCAAGACAATTCAGCGCAAGACAATTCAGCGCAAGGACAGTTCAGCGCAAAACAATTCAGCGCGAAGAATGTTAAAATTCATATATAATATATATATATAAATTCTAATTATATACTGCAAAAATTATATATATACATATACAGTCATATCTCGGTTATATCAATCCTCGATTATATCAATTTTTTCGATTATATCAATTTTTTACAAAAAAAATTTTGTTTGTGAATAAAATATGAAGAAAATTGTTCGATTATATCAATTTATCTCGATTATATCCATTTCTCGGTTATATCAATTTAAAAAAAAAAACGTCCATACAAAGTTTTGTTCGATTATATCAATTTTTTATAATTTCATATTTTGACTATGAAATACACGAAAAAGTTTATACAAAGATTCAAATATCATAGCTTTATTGGTAGATAGATTTTTTTATTAACAAATAAATAAATTTATTAAAAATTTTTTTCCCATAAAAATGGCTAAAGAGAAAAAAATTGAAAAGAATAGAAAAGAAAGAAAAGTAGGATCAACGGGATTTCACTGCCCCAAAGCGATCAACGGGATTTCACTGTCCCAGACAGTGAAATCCGGTTGATCCGATATTTCTAGCATAAAATTCGATTATATCAATTCCTCGGTTATATCAATTTTTTTCAGAAAAACCATTTGTTGATATAATCGAGATATGACTGTATATAAATATATATATATATATATATATATATATATATATAATATATATATATATATATTATATATTGAAACAAAAGGTTGGTTGGTTTCTACGTCCAAATGCCCCCTATCTTAAAGATAGTTTACTATAGCTTACCAGTTTGACGCAGCCTTTACGACGTAAAGATTAAACTAAGAATAGTTCTCCCACGGTAGCCCTATGGAGTGGATATTGTCAGAGAAAGGGCGAAAACAGATTTTGTTAAATGGACATTTCTATCGCTTAGATCAGCGCTGTCCAACTTGCGGCCCGCGGAATGGACGTTTGCCAAATTTCATTTCTGAATTTTCTTCCCTATTTTGTCATTTCTAGTAGGGAGAACAACATTCAGCGGGTTCCTAAGTCGTATTAACCAACAGTGTATGATTATAGGCAACATCTTGGCCGCGCTTTATAGAAGTTGGACAGCACTGGCTTAGATAGAAAGCTTGCTAGTGGAAAAGAGTCATGGCGTTGCACTGATGAAAAATGCAGAGGTCGCATCCACGTCGATGGGAATTTGTGGGATTCTATAACGGAACATAATCACGTGCCAAAACCTGCAGTATCGACAATGAAGAAAACACTTTCTCATCTTCGCGAGAGAGCTGCCGCATCGAATGATGCCCCACGGCGAATTATACAAGAGACACAAATTCATTTGACAGATGAAGCAACTGTTATTCTTCCGAAGTATACTTCATTGCAAAGAAGTGTTCAGCGTCACAGAAGACAACAGGGAGAGCCCATTCCAGCGCCTAATAGTGTGAGTGATATTTCAGTACCTGATCGTTTACGTGAAACATACTGCGGAGAAATTTGTTTAGCTTACGATTCCGGTGCTGACGATCGTAACAGATTCTTCATTTTTTGCACATCAAAAAATATTCAGTTTCTTAAAGAAAACAAACATTGGCTTGCAGAGCAGACGGGACATTTAAAGTAGCTCCACACCTCTTCTATCAACTTCATGTTATACATATGACGTGTGAAAGCAGTGTTTTTCTATTGGTATACGTACTGTTACAGAATAAAACTCAGGATTCCTATGAAAGGGTGTTAAGGGAAATTTTAAATTTAGACCCAGATATTAAACCAGAAACTATTATGTGTGATTTTGAAAAGTCATTCCATAATGCAGTTGCAGCTGTTTTTGGCGAGACGCAATTAGTGGGATGTTTTTTTCACCTGAGCCAAAGTGTATGGAGAAAAATTCAGTCTGCATCTTACTCAACTTTATTTAGAGGATGAAAATATTCGTCGATTTTGCAAGATGCTAGTAGCTTTAACCTTCGTGCCAGCAGATGATATTGTTCAAGTATTTGAATCCTGCAAGATGCAAAGCCGCCTGAACTGGAAGAATTAGCGAACTATTTTGAAGATACTTGGATTGGTCGTCCGTTCCGGCGTGGTAGAAGAGACCTTATTTTTAAACCAGCAGTGTAGAGTATGTTTGGTCGTGTTCAAGGAGATCTACCGAAGACAAACAATTCATTGGAAGGATGGCACCAAGGCATTCAGGTATCACTTGGTCATAACCATCCAACGGTTTATAAATTTATAGAATTTCTTAGATTAGAGCAGGATCATATGGAAAAAAAAGTTTTAAGGCTCAGAGCTGGACACAAAGATGATGTTAAGAATTCGAAATATAAAAGCACATATTCCGCTATAAAGAAAATAGTTGCTGATTATGGAAGGCTGGATAAATTTGAATACCTAAGAGTTATAAGTTATCAAATTGACCTACAAAAGTAGTAAAATATATTCCCAATGTTTAACTTTTATTTTTTTACAAACAAATTATTTTAAATGGGTATGCTTTCAATCTCAATAAATTTGGAGTGTTTTATTTTAATTGTATATGTTTTTACACTCAATAAATTTGTAGGAAGTTTATACTTCACTTTCCTTAATATATATGAATTATACATATATATATATATATATATATATATATATATATATATATACTGCGTACTGTACAGGGTGGGCGGAAAGTAGCTCCCTATTTTGGATTGGTAAAAAAATACGTATATTATCCATTTATTTCAGAAGAAATAATATGAAAAGGTAGGCATACATGGTAGGTTTTCTCTAAAATTCAATGTGGGCTCCAACTCTTTCCACCAGCTTCTGGAGCCGCCCAGGAATGGCGTCCACTGACTTTAGCAGGAACCGGCGGGATGGAGGACATGACTTCCCGAATTCGGTCCTCCAGTTCTTCCAATGTCCTCGGTTTGGTGCGGTAGACTTCTTCCTTTACCCACCCCCAAAGAAAGAAGTCGCACGGTGTCAAGTCGGGGCTCCTGGCTGGCCATTGATGTGGACCACGACGACCCATCCAACGCTCAGGGAAGTGGGCATCCAGCCACTCACGGACAACAAGAGCGAAGTGCGGAGGGCCGCCATCTTGCATAAATATCAGATCGTCGATGTTCTCCCATGTGCTGACAACCGGCCAGACCTCGTTTCGCAACATAGCAAGGTACCGCTCAGCATTCATGGTGTTGCGCAGAAGGAACGGGCCCACAACCTGATCTGAGGTCATACCACACCACACCGTTACACTGAACCGATTCTGTGGCAGTTCTTGATTGTTTTCGGGTCCACTTGGGCACGTGGTCCGTGAATGGCTCGCCACACCATCTTTGAACTCGAACGACAGATTGCCAAACTTCGTACCGTGCCGCCAACTGGGCACGCTCCTGCAGTGTTAAACGCTCAGCCATGTTACCCTTCAATCTGAAATGAAAAAAAAAATGAACGTTACAATTGTACCACTTTAGAGAACACAAAGAGAACACTTTAGAGAAAAAAAGATTACCGTTACAATTGTACCACTTTAGAGAACACACCATAACAATATAACAATACAATCACAATTTATACATAATTTATATGTAATTTAAATTAGGGAGCTCCTTTCCGCCCACCCATATATATATATATATATATTATATATATATATATATATATATATATGAATTATATAATTATATATATATATATATATATATATATATATATATATGAATTATATAATTATAATTTATTTATATATTATATATGAATTATAACATTTTTCGCGCTGAATTGTCTTGCGCTGAACTGTCCTTGCGCTGAATTGTCTTGCGCTGAACTGTCCTTGCGCTGAATTGTCGGCGCTGAAATGTCGGCGCTGAATTGTCTTGCGCTGAACTGTCGGCCAACCCTTGAAGGTCCACTGCGTGGTTTATCTTCTATGGATCCTGTTTCCTTAAACTTTGCAACAAATCTGCTAACACAACTCTGTGTTATTGGCTCGCGGTCTGGATGCAGTCTGTTAAATTCAGCAGCGGCTTCTCTTTGACTCCGATTTCCTATGAGTAGAATTATCTGGATTCGTTCTTCCTTGCTTACAGACATTATGGCATGTAGAAAGAGAAACATATGAATTATGGTTTGTAGAAATAGAAAAATATGAATTTCTCCTATGATGCCTGACTTATGGGACACCCTGTATATATATATATATATATATATATTATATATATATATATATAGAGAGAGAGAGAGAGAGAGAGAGAGAGAGAGAGAGAGAGAGAGAGAGAGAGAGAGAGACTTTAAAAAATTTGGAGGTAAAGAAATAACTTGCGGAAGTATAACGTTATTTCGTACAAGCGAAATAGTTAAAAAATCAGCATCAAAACGCGATGAAATATGAAATAAACGAAAAATGAATAAAACTAAAACATAGTGAAAGAAAAAGGAACACGTTTCACTAATTGGTCACTTCAAAGAAATGTCTGATATAGGAATTTAGTATAAATCAAATTTCACTGTCGCGAACTACTGCGGCTCATTGCTCATTATTATTATTATTATTACAAGCGTCATTCGGATTCGAACCCCCGACCTCGGTGTCTTCACTTCGCTTATAGGGAAACAGTGTTATCCAATGAGCTATGGACGCTGGCACGTTCTCGTTTTGAATATCTGTGCATGTAATTCATTAGCGTGTCTCCAGTCCTCCAGTTAAAGCGTCGTTACCACCCTGTGGAAAATGGGAATGTTTTTTAAATAATGTATGTATGTTTAGCAATACCGTCGAAAGGAGGGAAAAAGGAGAAAGAAAGATCCGAATGCATTATACTCGCATCTTTGGCAAAACATTTAATAAAGGATGAAAGCGTATAACCAAAAGCGTACAATAAAAAGAGAAATAAAGGCTTATATAAAATTTGTCTGGAGAGAAAACAATTTGTGAGAGTCAAACTTAAATGTATGGAACGAGGAAAATAAATGTATACGTACCCAACTTTATTCATTATATATTAATAATTAACGTAAATAAAATATATATAACTCAGTATAGCGACTTTTGATGCTAAAAACGAGGGAAAAGGATTAAATATGATTAAGATATTATACAAAAAGACGCAGTAATAATATAAAATAGTGAGAAGTCTGTATAATTTTAGTTCACAGAAACTGAACAGGAAAAGAAGACATATCAAGCGGTGGATTTGATTGATATAACATCCGATGTACGGTACATTCGCAAATTTTAAAAATAAGAAACAAAGTTTAAGGATTTTTACGTTACACGTTTTGATATTACTAAAGCTATAGTGTATACTGTAGAATACCTCTCCGCTTTTATGAACCCATATGAAAAGAAATAAAATATTGCTCACATAGAATGAATCCAGACTCTTTATAATCAGATAAAGCAATTAAAAAGGTTACAAGAAAATACCTGGTGAATTAAATCCATTCTTATTGAAAAGGAAAGGAACGGGGGTGTTCCATAAAAAAAAATATTAAAAAAATCAATTAATTTTATTATAAAATAAAGTATTAAAAGTCATACTAATGTAAAAAATGGTAACGGGAAAACATACAGAATTCCAAATTTGAGAAGAAATAATTTATCTTCTATAGCAAGAAGATCAAAGCTCTTTAATCAGATACCAAAGGAGATAAGGACTAAAACTGTTTCACGGAAAGCTATTTTAGGAGAAAATTAGTCTTTTATGCCCAGATCTTTTCCAAAAAAGGCAGGAGTGTGTCTCGTATATGGCTATATACGAAAGATAGTTGCCGAGTGCAACTCTCTCCTTCGCCAAGTCGATTGACTTCCGAGAAAAGCTAGAACTTCACGTGAAACCTCTAAAAGTCTGAATAATACACACACACACACACACACACACACATATATATATATTATATATATATGAAATTTTTACAAATAATGTTAACGCATTCTTTGTCCGTTTATCCTCGGTTCAATCGCGTGATCCGTTAGGTTAAGTTAATCTGAACTGACTTAGATGATAAATGGTTCAATTAGCGCGAAGCAACGTTCACCGCGTCTTTGGAGGAAAACTGTCGTAAGGGGACGATTTAAGCTCTTTCCAAACAAAGCGGAAAGGGAGGGAAAGACCTTTCTCCTTCCTCTTCGCTCCGAACCAAATGGATTTTATACAGTGAAACATGCAAACGTCAATATACGGACCTTGTATAAAAGTGTTCGAAAGGAACGGTCAACGGACGTTGAGATGCGTCCGACGTTGTTTCCCTCCGATGTGCAGGTTTACACACATATATATATATATATATATATTAAATAACCCACAGCAAAAAGTATGTTTTAATTAATTACGCTTGCATTAAAGTAGGGAGGAGTTCCTTTAAAATGTTTAGAGAGTGCGCTCTTTTATCGTGTATAATGATTATTTTTTGAATTTCACTCTCGTTAGGGTATTAAATAAAAAACTCGAAATCAAATTACTACTACTTCATGCTACCATAGGATTTTACACACCCATTTTTTTTGTTTGTTTTAATTTATTTTAGGTTAGGTTAGGTTAAACGATTAAGTATTAGCGATACATAAGATATAACCTGGTAGATTCTCTTTAGAGTCTTACTCGTACTTGTTAGGAATCCTGTGATCACGCATCAGAGGAGAATTTTTATGTATGTGGTATTGTATGTATGTATGTATGTATGTATGTATGTATGTATGTGTATATAAATAATATAAATTACAATATATGATAAATACATATACATATGAAATACACATAATAATACTTAAACAATTCAAATCTTATCTGATGAGTGACTGATGCTTTTATGACAAATGAAAGTGGCCTCAGAATTTAAAAGACGGTGCAGTTACACATGAGCCCTTTCGCAGTTTAACGCTGAGTTCGATCCGCTTTCCACCGATGAGAACCCATTCAAAAGAAGCATCTCAATCGCTTAAGTCCGCAAATCATAAAATCCAGAATGGGACTCTAATCCGCGCGTGTTCTTCAAATTTACAGCATGGGTCAGCGAAGATTAATAATAATATTCAGTGGTGAGGGCCATAAACTAGCACGAGGCTCAGGCTAGACTAATGCCGCTCGTTGCGTTAACTTCGTATGGTTGGATCAACCATTTGGATTGGTTGGCAAATACATAACCATGTATTTAGGTTGTTATAACCACGAATTATTTTCTAATGTATATAGATTTTAGGAACATTCTCACCTTCATTCCTTCAAACAATCTAACGTAGGTAAATTTCAGATAACGAAATAAATTAATTACATAGTATGTTGCCAGCGTCCGTAGTTAAGCGAAATGAAGACACTGAGGTCGGGAGTTCGAATCCCGATGATGCTGGTAATAATAATCCAGGAGTTAGCGTAATAGGCTGCATAACACTATAAAAACTGTTCGATGTGTATACCGTAGATCTGAACGGTTTTTAAAAAGAACTAAACGACCTCTGTAAAGTATAAAGTACTTCAACGGTACATGTATAGTAGATCGATGGTAGGTAGAGAGTAACCTAAACGGTTTTATATACAGGGTGTCTCAAAAGTCACTATCTATTTCGGTGACATTAGATGTTTTTTTAAAAAATGCTATGCTGGCATAAAGATATGTACTTCTGGTGAAATTTGTGTATTTAAAAATGTTAATTGGTTTATTATCTTGACATGCTTGAACAATTCCTCGAACCTCAACTTCTTACAGATGGCATTCTTGACACAGTAGTTTTTCAGCAGGATGAAGCACCGTGCCATTATGCAATAATTGTACGTGATTATCTTGACAGACGCTTCCCCGATCGCTGGATTGGTCGTGGAGGAACACAACCATGGGCAGCACGTTCACCCGATTTAACACCATTAGATTTTTTCGCCTGAGGTTTCATTAAGTCTAAGGTGTACACTGGTAGAAGAATTAGTGATGTAGCCGAACTTCGAAATCGTATTACCGATGCAGTTCAGAAAATAACACCTCAAATGCTGGAAAGTGTGTTCCGGGAAACAACTTATCACATGTCGCCATGTGGAGACATAAATAAATAGCACTAATTCTTTGTGGCACTTACTTTGAAATAAATATATTTTTCACGTCTTAAACCAGTTTTTCGTAATTCCCATTATTTTTCAAAATAGATAGTGACTTTTGAGACACCCTGTATATATATATATATACACACACACACACACACACACTGTCTACTAAAACTAAATGAAAAATGCAAAAACTACACTTCCAGGGATTAAAGAAAACCTCTCAGTGTACTTTCAACGTACATACTTTATACCCAGAATACGTTTAGTCTTCTTTTTCCGCTGCGATCTAAGGTACGTACTCGTACAACGGGCAGTTTTTAGGGTGTTGTTGTTGTTGTTGTTTAGCCGATCAGCCCACCCTGATCGAGCAAGCCGGCGGCACGCAGGTAACCGATCGCCCTCTCCGGAGTGGACCAGAGGTTCAGCGCACTAGTGATGTGTTGTGTTCGTTGTTGTGCTAGAGCGGTACAGTCTGTCATAATGTGTTCAACTGTTTGTGGTGTGTCCTGGCACAGGTGGCAGGTGTCGTCTATGGAGTTGTCTAGTCTGTGTTTATATGTCCGTAAGTTGGGGTGATGTCCACATCGGAATCGTACTAAGTTAACTCGATCCGATCTGCTCAGGCTGATCTCTGACCTGTTAACGGGTGACGGTTTCGCACCTAGGACCGCATTCGGACCGAGTCGTGTCAGTGCTTTGTGGGTTAGGTATGTATGTATGTATGTGTTTTCTGTACTGTGTGATGTCTGTGGGGCGTGGTATGGAATGGAGTATTTGGTTATAATGTCTCTCTGGTGTTACCTTAATGGTGCGAGGTGTTGGTGCATGATTGTACATGTAGTGGCAAGGGTGTTGTGGGTTAGTTGTCGCTGCTGCCATGAATTGTGTTCCCCTCATGTCTAAATGTTCTCTAACTTTTAGTATTTTTGTTTCTGTGTGCAGGTGTTCTATTGGTGTTGTTTGAGTGCATCCTGTAATGATACGAAGTGCGTTGGTTTGTATTGTTTGTAAGGTGTTTATGTGTGTGGTTGAGATAATGGGTGCCCAGCATGGGCTAGCATAGTCCATAACTGAGCGAATATATTGTTTGTATATGAGTGATGTATATGATGTGCCAGTTTCTGGCTCTCTTGATTATTATTATTATTATTATTATTATTATTATTATTATTACGAGCAAAAAACCCGCTGTTCGGGCAGGTATTTTGGCTAGTCCCTGCGGAAGATTGTTATTACCCTTCGGTCAATACATACAGGGTGGGGCACGGGAACCAAGTGTTTTTGGAATAATCAGGAAAATGATATTTATTTTTGTAAAGAAAAATATTGGTAGAACAACATTCGTAAGAACATAGCATTCATGTCATAATAATCATGTACCGAAAATTATATCTGGCATATGATGTCCTTGGCCGTCGACGCATTGTTGAAGGCGTTTACGAAAATTGGCCTCCACTCTTCCAGCAGGTCTCTGTTGATTTGGATGATTTGTTGACGGATCGCTTCTTCAATGCATCTAATGTACGGGGCTTGTCCTCGTAGACACGTGACTTGAGGTACCCCCATAGAAAGAAGTCACATGTGGACAAGTCAGGGGACCGAGGGGGCCATGCAATGTCACCAAATCTCGAAATGAGATGGTTGGGAAACAGGGGGCGAAGAACAGCCATTGACGCTCTGGCGGTGTGTGGCGTGGCCCCATCTTGCTGAAACCACATGTCGACGAGCAATACGCCTTCTTCGTAACTCAGGGATGAAAAAGGTGTTCACCATCTCAATGTAACGCCCAGATGTTATGGTAACGGTAACCCCATTTTATTCGAAGAAATAGGACCGATGACGCCAAACTTTCCCACCGCGCACCAAACTGTAACCTTAGGGCTATGCAGCGGTTTTTCATGGAGTTGTCGCGGATTTTCAGCAGCCCAATACCGACAGTTTTGATTGTTGACGGCCCCATTAAGGTGGAAATGGGCTTCATCATTCATTACCACCATCATGTTTTCATTCTGCTCATAAAGTGCAAGCATTTCCTGTGCAAAATTCAGTCGTTGGGGGCAATCGTTTACATTCAATTCCTGCACCCATCGCTAACTTGTATGGGTGAAAATGTAATTCTTCATGCAAAATCCGTCTAACAGTACGATTGCTGATTCCGAGTGCAGCTGAATGTCTCCGAGCAGAGCGGCCTGGGCTTTGCAACATCGCTTGTCTGACCCTTTCAACGTTCTCTGGAGTACGCACAGTGCGTTGCGGCCCCTTCGGTTTTGTTTCATTATTGAGCCTCCTGTTCGAAGATTGTTAACCCAACGTAAGATTGTGTCACGAGCGGGAACAGAGTCATTTCGATGAATGTTGAATCTGCGGCGAAACGCACGCTGAACTGCTGTCACTGACTCGCCACTCCTAACAAAATGATCATACGCGAACATGCGGTGTTCTAACGTCCACTGCTCCATGATGGCACCTGAAAGATAAAGGTGAGTGTTAGTTAAAGTTAAATGCTATGAACCCAGGAATGGAATGCTACCTACCGCACGCCCCTCCCATTCCTAATGGCCGATTACTAGCTATTCAAAAAACACTTGATTCCCGTGCCCCACCCTTTATTTACTGTATTCTTCCAAGTGATGGCTTCCTTTTTCTTGCCATGTTCAATCTCTAAGATTCTTCGTCTGGATTAAGTTTTCAGAACATTCCCAAGTTTTTCTTTTTACACAATAGTCAAGCAATAAAATGAATTGAAAATTATTTTAAGAAAATTTTAAGCGAAGTAAAGTTTAACATTTACAATTAGCTCACGGATCACTTCAATTTTAAATGCAGCTTCACAGATTTTACTTGAAGCTTGTCACATTTCTCTTAACCTATCATGGCTTCCGATGCGTAGCTAAAAATCTTGACACAATGTGAAGCTCAAGATTTTCATGGCCGCGTTCTTTTCTATAGTTTTATCGCGGTGCTGGGGCCTTCGGGCCCAGTAATTGGGGGGGGGGATGGTCACACATATATTTTCATTCATTACTCATCACCCCAATCCACCATACGAAGTTTGGTCGAAATCGGTTCAGAAACAAAAGTTTTTTCTTTTTTCTGCAGACAGACAGACAGACACATTTTTGCTAAATGATAATAGTAATGATGATTACATAATATATTAGTTAAGAAAAATCAAAGTAACTATAGTTAATATGGTGTATATATATATATATATTATATATATATATATATATATATATATATATATATATATATATATACACACACACACACACACACATACATATATATGAAATATAGCTCATTGCAATTTTGACTGTAAACTATAAATGTTTTCAGCAAAAGTTATTTTGTTTGAAAACGAAACAGTTTTTTTAAATAGTTTGCAGATTTGTCATTTCGAATTAGTCAATTATCAGTTGCCAACAATTTTTTGTCCAAAACTTCGACACGTTTTGAAGAAAATTACCTTTTTTTTTTAAAAGCATTTACAGTTTGTGCAATCGCAATTGCAGTAAACTGTATCTGAAAACTGGTAAATAAATTTATGAAGTCGTTGACGTATACTGATTCTGTTTCATCTGATATGAAATTTGTAGAGGACATGAAAACTGCCAAAACTCACCTAAAATGTCGATAAATGAGCATTATTCATTCTTAGGCCATTGTCATATAAATGTGGCGATTAATTTCGCCGAAGTTGGAGTGGGTTGACTAAGGTTTCTGTGTCGTTGTCAAATTCGTCAAAATATTGTTGAAAATAATGATTTTCTATCGATTTAATGTCGAGATTGCCCCATTTCATGCGTAAAAATTGTATTTAATTTTCATTTAAATTACGTTCATTTAAAACCCTTTTGATATTCACACATTCAATTACGTTATTTTGTTGTTTTTCATGGAAAATTATATGATTTTTATGCATTTTTAATCGAATTAACGTACATAATTCCAGTACATTATTTCATAAGTAAACAGAACGATAAACGTTCCTTAATTTCTTTATAAAAATACTAAAAAAGTATACTGTATTTGTATTCACTGTAAACATAAATTGCAAAATCAGTGTCTTACATTATTATTATTATTATTATTATTATTATTATTATTGGAGCAAGTGTAGTTTACGTCCCCCTGTGGTGCCTAGTGTAGTTTACGTTCCCCTACATTATCCTAGTG
Organism: Bathynomus jamesi; assembly: GCA_023014485.1. Classification (NCBI taxonomy): domain Eukaryota; kingdom Metazoa; phylum Arthropoda; class Malacostraca; order Isopoda; family Cirolanidae; genus Bathynomus; species Bathynomus jamesi. The sequence continues at coordinate 1,230,530 of JAJOZX010000348.1, forward strand.
TAGTTTGCGTTCCCCAACTTTGTCCGCGTACACCTAATCAAATTAAAAGTTAAAACTAACGAAAATATTACGATTTAACCTAACCAATCGTCAATTTATATATATATATATATATATATATTGACGATTGGTTAGGTTAAGTCGTAATATTTTCGTTAGTTTTAACGTTTTATTTGATGGATTCATTTAAAAAATGTCTCCTAAAGATCCTAGTTTAGTTTACGTTCCCCAACTTTGACCTAGTGTAGTTTGTGTCCATATTTGCGTCAGGGGGACGTAAGTAGTATGCCCGCAAAATGTTATAGCGCAATGCAATTGCAAATGTTGCAAGAGTGCCACCCCCCACATTGCCAACCCCCATCCCCGCAGTGCCATCCCCCCACCCCATTTGTTGCAAGGCACCCCCAAAATGGGGTTGCAAGAGCAATAAGGGGTTATGCAACTTGGAGACGGAGTTATCCCCCAAGCTGCAATGAACCTCGCTGGGGGGTATGCAACTTGGAGTTATCCCCCCTTGCAACCCCCAAAAGGGTTATACCTAACCTAAGAGAGAGTTGTTCGCCTGGCAGCTGCTAAGCGCATATTAAGACTTCAGCCGAGTCGCCGTTGTCTTATAGGGCCCCTAATTAGCCAGTTGGTTTAATCAGCCAGTGCCACCAGGCATCATCAGCCAGTTGGCTTAATCAACCAGTGCCTCCGGGCACCATCAGCCAGTTGGCACAGTGTACACATCCATCTATACTGTTTATGTGCGTCACGCGTTAAACTCTAAGGTGGAGGCGGGTTCGAGACCCGGCGCGGTGATAGCCAGGGTGACCTAATGATCCGTGTTAAACTCTAAGGTAGGGTGTAAAGCTTCGCCAGAATGAACAATTCGTACGGGGGCAAAGGCGAGCCTATATATGCAAATTTCCGGAATAAAGTTCATCTAAAAATCGTGATTGCTGACCAGGGCGCCCTAATGATTAGCGTTAAACTGTAAGGTGGAGGCAGGTTCGAGACCTGGCGCGGTGATAAGCAGGGTGACCTAATGATCCGTGTTAAACTCTAAAGTGGAGGCGGGCTCGAGACCCCGCACGTCCTTCCACGGTTCGTAGGGGCAGGACCCCATTTTGCAACACTCGATCATGTGGTTTATTTCTCTCTCTCACCACCAGTTGGCGTATCTGGTTGAGTTGCCAGTTTGCACTATTTATTTAATTAAGGCATATAGTCTGCCTTAATCCGCCATTTGGCTTAGAAGGTTGAGTTGCCAGATAGCAATATTTATTTAATTAAAACAAATATTCTGGTTTAGAAATCCGCTTTAGAAACCAACCAATTGATATAATTAAATACCGTGTACAAGCAAAAATGAATAAATAAAACGCCAATACATCATTCTGTTTATTTAGGCGAATTAATGGAAATAAATATACAATGGGATATATATATATATATATATATATATATATATATATATATGATCAAAAAATAATAATAATAGCATCACGAACGGGAAATATATAATAAAAATATACAAAACGGTGCATTATCAATATATTAGTACAGGAAAAATATATACAATTATATTAAATAATTAGCTATATAATCAGAAATATACAAAACGTTGTATTGTCAAAATATTAGTACAGGAAAATTATATACAGTTATATTAAATATATTGAAAATAATAATATACGAAACGTATAATCAATTGCACATTAGTACAGGAAAAATATATACAGTTATATTAAATATATTGAAAATAATAATATACGAAACGTATATTCAATTGCATATTAGTACAGGAAATATATATATATATACACACACACACACACAATTAAATAATTAAATATACATCCTTTATGTTCTACGGCGCAAAACACTAAACTCACACGTAATAGAGTCTACATCCACATCGCTATTACTTTGCACCACGTGATAAAACCGTCCAAGCAACACTTCACCGTTTAACTGATACGGAGGCATATACTCGACATAAATGGATTTCATATCGTTCAATACTATTTTTGTGCCTACTTTACATCCGGTTGGCAAGTTATCTTTAAACACGGCTAGAATACAATCAAAAGCACGCACAAAGAGGTCATCGTTAACCACAACATCATTATTAAATACAAGTTTATAAACAAGCCTTTCCAATCGAAGGTTTTTTCTTACCGCCCCAAGCTTTTCAATCGTGAACGCTTCTTCACTCTGCATAGCGGCAATTGAAATAATCTTCCAAGTCGTAACGACAGCTATTCATTATATAGAGGTATAGCTCTTCAGGGTGAACAGTGTAGGTGAGCTCAGCCCTGTATCGCTCAAGTGCTTAGTACCAAAGTTCAGGCTATTTCGAAGAATCTAAACCTTTTAAATATGCATCCAGCTCTAGACCATTCTCGCCTTGTTCATTCCTACATTCGATAAATCCATCGAGCAGAACGGTGTATGCGTATTCAAGAACAGTGTCAAAATAAATCATATCCGTAACACGAGCGTCTAATGTAGGCTTCAGCTTGCGGAATCCGACGATTTCAAACATTCTGTCGAGGATGAAACGGTTTCGCGTAGGGACAAGAACGTTATTATCAGATGCATTCTTCCACATCAGTCGTATATCAATGCATGGCTGATTGTTATTTATACACAACGTGCAAACAACGGCGTATGAGGGGGCGTCACTAATCTGCTCTCTTCTTGTACCTACACCTGCAGGTATTTTATAACGGTCCTCTCCCCACTTCTCAACTATCACGAAGACTCTATTCATCTCCTCAACACTTAAATAAATAACATTACGCTTGCTTGCTTGCCTGCAAATCGTTTCAAGTACATAGCTAATGGTGCCGGTTTCACGCCTGAACACGCGCAATGACTTCGTCACGGAGACATCGTACGAGGCGTTGAGAATGCTTCTCAAAGGAAGTTCCATCGTATTCGCACGTCCACTCGGTTCAAGCTCTGAGATGACTATAAGCCACAGGTGGACGGATCGGCTCGACGGGGGCAGTGAGTCACGCTGATGAAACGTGTATGGGTTTGTTCGAATTCGTATGTTTCGTGAGGTACACGGGTGGTCGGCTCGCTGGGGGAGCGCGTCACACTGTTAAAGCGTGTACAGGCTTGTTCGAACACTTGTGCTCTTGGACAAACAGAATTTTCCGAAACAATATCGACTTTAATGTTTTATTACTCACCAGACGTTCATTTCCACAAACTAAACATCTTCACAATCCGGCGCACTATTTGAGAGAAACATATGTACATATTTGACCTTTTTGTTTAACAAACGATACTCGTCTCTAAAGTCTGTTAAAAACTCACACAGCCCATCAGGCACAACCTCACTACAAACCTCATCATGATATATATTAATATAGTGGTAAAAATACTAAAGATTCTCCATGATGACAAGATTTACATTTTCAACCGTAGGGTACGAGTAGTCGGTATGGTGTAACATGACATAATATCGCTTGTCACACCACTCATCAACAAGACTCACTATCCATAACCGTTGCTTATCTTCTGAACGTGTTGCTTCTTCTACTTTGCGGTATATGTGAGCCTTTATAAAGGTTAGGTCGAAACATACTTCAATACATCGTCTGTCCTACGAAATCCTACAACGCCCTCGCCAGAATACCCGTAGAGTATTTGAACATCTTGGTCCTTCGCACGGCTCAATGTAGCCTTAAAAGTGGCAAAGGAGTGGGAAATAGGGAGTTTTTCAGCATCCACCACATCTTGGCACTTTGCCGAGTACCACTTCATAAATGTTGAACACGCAATATTAAAGGTAGCCATTACTATTTTTCTTCTACGCGGGAGAATACACGTCTGAGTTCAAGGGTATGCAGAGGCCAACTGAGCACGCAGGGATAGAGGCATACTCAGGTAGCGGCAGGACTCTCGTTGCCAATCTTACAGTGGGCGGGGCTTAGTTTTTTACTGTACACACACACACACACACACGGAAAGGGGATAGTGAAACGCTAATTGAAACACGATTTATTTAATAAACGAAATATTCAAGGTGTATATATATATATATATTTACAAATACGTGATAATAAATACATCAATACACATATATATAAATACAATCAAGGCTTAAGGTAGCCAAAGGGTACGGTATCATAGGTACCAGGCACCTGGTAACGTTTCCTATAGGTGTTACGGCATACCTTTGTACCCCTAAGTTCCATCACACACCCCCAGCTTCTGTGCCCGAAAATTGTGGGTACCTACAGTCAGATGGGGTAGCTGGTCAGCCTCATCTTCCAAGCATACTAGTTCCCTCAACGAGTCAAAGTTAACGACTTGACGGTTCGCATGGTTAAGCGTGATACCCTTAGCCTTCACGATATACTTCGTATCATCCCATTCCCTCACCCGTACCCGATAGGTTTTTGGCCCCGTTGACACAAACGAGTCTGCGTATGTGATGTCTCCATACTCATCCTTGATCTCGTCAGTTAGCTCTCCGAGGAACTCCCCAACAGCAGGCATGTATTCACCTTCCCTCGCTGTGAATATCACGCTATCGGTGTCAGCGTACAAAACCCTCCGCCCAAGAGAATGCAATAGGCTCCAAAGTTTGATGCGTGCGTAGGCTGTTGTGAAGCTGGCTACAGGAATGTTTGTAACTCGTGAGGTATCTGTGGCCAATTCGGTATTGTTGTACTTTATTATGTAATTATTACCTACATTCACAATCTCCATGACCTCTTTATCGGGAGCGTTGGCATAATCCCAGACTTCACTATAACTTTGTGCCAAATGAACGTTACCTTTGCCAGTATTCTGTGAAAATTTTCCCCAAAGACTGTTTAGACACAACTTTGCACTAAAGCGCTTGCCAGGGTTCTTTACAATTTGGGATTGGTCAAGCTGTATACCTTCACGGTCACGGTAACGCTGAATATAATCCGTTTTTTCATCTTCGGTATCAACCCCTCCCGGATATCCTGACGCCTCAACCTTATCCTTCAAAAAAGCGTTTATATATGGTGTGAAAAGGTTGGGTAGCTTCTGAAACCTCCACACCTCATGTATCTTCATTATTCTATACCCATGGCGAACGGCTAGGGCCAGCTCAGGGCTTGTATATACACCTCTGATCTTACGCTGGTGGGGTGTATGGTCACAATCACCATTGTTCTCTTCTGCGCACTTCACGCACAGGGGAAACATGAGCTTGTGATCTATAACGACGGGTAAGATCGGCATCCATAAATCGCGAGGGGGGAGCACGTCTACGAAAGAGAGTCCAAAGTAGCGCTCATTCAAGTTGGCTGAAAACTCCTCGATGGTTGGTATGGTGGGACCCACCATTTTTTCAGGTGCACCTACGGGGTACGGATTGTTCTTCATCACGTAGGGGTATAAAGAACAGAAGTCGTAGTAATGGAGTTTCACACCCTCCGTAGGCGGAAAGTATAGCTTGAAGGGGTTTGTACTCCCTCCGAACAAGCTATCACACCATTTGAGAGGATCCAACACCATTGAACCTTTGATCGTGTTTATTTCTTCACGGTACTGTCCATCTGCCTCCATCCGTGCATCATACTCATGCTCCTACAAGACTTTGTGAGTGAACTGGGACCCTATAAGTTGACCGCGGGTGTGGGTCCACGCAAGATAGTCGGCAGGAGATCTACCGTGGATATCTCCTACGATTCCACACTCAGGACGGGGGCATCCATGCCACCAGTAACCGTTAAAGGAGTACACAGTCTTCTCACCAATGGCGCGGTTTTCACTTAGACCATCAACCCAGAAAACACGACCGTTAACCTTAATAGGTACTTCACCTGTGTTGCGAGCATGCTTTATGTATACACCTGTCTGCTGCTGTAGGTGTATGAGCTGGTAAATAGCCTTGTGCCCATAACTGCGGGGGTTGTTTCTGTGGATAATGGCTAAGGTGTCTTTAGGCATGAAGTTATTCTTGAACACTGTAAAACATAATGAGGCAATGGTGGTTGCGACTTGCAACGGATCGCATTTGAAACGACATATGTACATCCTTCTAAAGACCTGGAAACACACTCTTAGCACGCGCGCATCATTCACACAATAACGCTCACATTCATCAGCTACATTATAAGGATTTTCATTAAAACTGCTGTAGTATCGGTCAAAATCTTCACGTTCATCTGTACTCATACATTCATAGTTAAAGTAATATTTGGGTGGAGGTAGTCCTACATAATTTAAACTTTCGCTAGTGAGGAATGTATAAGGGAAATATCCTTTTGAAACTTCAGCGGCTACGCCCATCACCTTGGGTAGCTTTGCTAATTTACAAGGTGTGAATAATAAAGTGTCTTTAAACTGTACATTACCTCTTATTTGCATCTGTATTAGTTTGTTGCCTCTTTTCAAGGGATCACCTGTAAATATCTCAGATGACTCGTGCTCAAGCAACTCCTTATAAAGGAACTGTGTGTCAAATTTTGCCCCGTTATAGGCGAGAATATACACAGTCATTTTTTTTAACTTGTCCACTAACTTCTCATTTTCCTGCACGTGCCAATTGATTTATGGAGCTCAAAACAGTTATATTGAAAAATGTGCGTCTACACACATCACAATCCCTCTTCTCAGCTTCAACTACACGGCTTTCACATTTGGTGCTTTTACACTGCTCACATACCATGTGGCAATCTTTACAATGTTTCACTATATCATCCGCAAACTCGATACACCCCTTACACAAATCATGATGTCGTCCATATTTACGACTTTTGTCATAACTCGCGTAAAGGCACCTTATATTACGGATGGGGAGATACGTTGTCCCTGACAGTCCTAAAATACAGCTTTTCAAAACATACACAGTTCTACGACGATCATCCATTCCAAATACAACCATACGAACATTCATTTCCTGTTCTACCCCATATTACAGTCAAACTTGAGTTTACAGTCTACAGCTAGTTTACGGGCACGCTCCACTACCGTAGGCAACCAAATTTTTGGGGCCTGTGTATTTAGTACAGTAAACATACGAGCTAAGACTACTGCTAGAAAGCCACAACCACGATCGACGTTTATATGCCGTCTATAAATAACCTGAGAATTGAAGTTAAGAGTATAAGGTGTGGCACAATGACCCGCAACACGGAATACACGAACAATATTTACCGTGAAGTTGTCCATATTGAAGGCTATACTACTTTGAGAGGCTTGCATTTACGGCCTAATATATACTCTATATCTTCAGCTGCCAAACGTCTGAACGGTATTACTACTCAAAAATCATCTACATCTCCGTCATCTGACCCGAATGCGAAGGACAGTCTCGTCCTGACTTCACGTTCGTCGCGGTTCTGAAGGGCAAACTCTACAATACGTTTAACTATGCGCAGTAGTCCGTGTTCGACATTATTGCTATACATGGATCTAGTATCAACCCTGACTATGTACCGATTTCTAGTCAAGGCCGGGGTGGGGTAGCGGTGCGCACCAACTCGAATGTTATGCCATCCTCAACAAAACAGGGAGCTGCTGTGGAGGATGTACCCGGAATTGAATAAGGGGTTATATTTGAGGAAGGTACTATTGTGGGGGTTGTTTCGTAAGACGTTGAGGGTTGGGGCTCTATTACTGGTGGTCTAACAACCGGAGCAATCCTGGCACGCTTTATACCTGACGTGGAGGGTTTTTCATCACGACTCCGCTTTGAACTGGTGCGTGCTACAGGTGTCGATGGTGAGGGCTCGTCGGCGGGGAAGGGTTCTGCAGCTGCACGGTCAACGAGCTCGTCTGTGATAGCGATGATGGGGTGCTGAACATCGTCGTCGTCATTCACGGTTCTGTGGAAGAAGAAAACAAAATATAAGGGTCATCACTTAAATATTTATTATATTTTGTAAATGGCCCACTTAGGGGTGTGACGTGTTAGAAATGGATTCTGTAGAAAAATTCAGGTTCACGAGCCCAGCCACATGTATTATATCTGGCCCTACAGGATGTGGTAAAACTGTGTTTATGCTTAAAATCATTAAAGAAAAGGGGGAGATGTTCTCAAAATTTGTGCATAAAGTTATATGGTGCTATTCGACGTATCAATCAGTGTTCAACGAGTACCAAGAGGAAATCTTGTTTTACAAGGGGGTCTATGACGTTAATTCGTTAAAGGGAAATGAACATACAGTCATTGTAATTGACGATCTCATGTTGGAAATGGATAAAACGTTTGCCGAGACATTTACAAGTGTTCTCCCACCATCTTAACATAAGCGTGTTCTTCATCAATCAGAATCTATTTTTGGAAAATAGATACATGCGCGATGTGTCGCTAAATACACAATATCTAGTTTATAAAGAGGCCACAAACCAGCGTTATGGATATCTGCTTTGTGACCTTCACCCGCGAAACACGTTTAGGGTGCTTCTAAGAACGAATATATTCCCAAGCGAACCTGAAACGGTGTATATCCCAGAATGACAAATAGGCTAAAGAAATATCGTGAATTAATAAAAATCTATCAACGATTGCCCCGGACCCTGCAACAGATGTTTGTTAAAAATATCGACTCTGACTTTTTAAAATGCATCTGTGAAATCTGTCTTAATGTTATAAAATGTAATAGGCCAATGAAACCCTCTCAGAAGACTCGTTTACGTCGTTACAAGAACATAATACGAGCGCTCGCTCATAAAAGTCAAACTGTGGGTAAGAAAAAGCGCATTATTGTACAAAGAGGAGGAACATTCCTACCCATTATATTTTCAGTTTTGGGTCCTTTTCTTACTAGATTAATATAATGAAGAAGGTGGTTGTGATTCCGCACGAGGCGTATGCTTCATTGCAAAGTTCAAAGACTCCAGACACGGCTCTAGAACCCCGTAAAAGTAGGCTTAAAAGAATGGAAAACGAGTTGCTAGCCCTATTAAACAGTGAAAAGTCACCTGATGAGAAAAGGATCTTGAACCAAGAGGCTTTGCAGAAATTTCTTCATGAGTACGAAGAATATAAGCATCCTATAAAGCTCTCCGTGGTTATTAGTCACAGCGCGAGTAGAGCTGAGCATGGCGACACAGGACCTGGCCCCGACGATGCCCAACCAAAGAGCAACGGAACACAACACAACGAACATGTGCTAAAAAACAGCCTCCCACATACATTGAGGAATAAAGGCTTAAGTCTTTATAATCTATTGAGTGTGGACCCCATCATACAGTGGACCGATACAGGCGAGGTCATTGTTGAAGGAACAAGGGTACAAGGATCCAATATCGTTGATATTGTTCATGATCTGGTGAGAAAGTGGGACAGACCCTCGCCAACAGGCTGGAAGCATATTAAAGCAAGACTACAACAAATAAATGTTCCCAAAACATTGATAGGTAATTTGAATAGGTTAAAAGACTTGGGTCAAGTCTCGCATGTCACACCTGAGTACGCCATCGCCCCCAGCAGCACCGGCGTCTCTGAAGAGGAGAAAGAAGAGAAGAAACGGCCAGCCTTATCCACGTGCCTCTAAAATACGCAAATGGCTAACATATTAAGTAAAAGCTATTATGACATTTCTAACCCCGCCTCCTATGGTGGCGTTAATAGACTGTACATAGGTGTTTACGGTGTAAGGAAAAAAGATGTTGAGAGATTTTTGCTGGAACAGGATGCTCATACTCTTCATAAACCGGTGAGAAAAAGGTTTAAAACGGCCAAGACAACAGCTGCATCGATTGACTCTATTTGGCAGGCGGACTTAACAGACATGCAAAGATATTCAGTGCATAACGATGGCTACCGCTACATCCTATTCATAATAGATGTATTCTCTAGATATCTGTGGCTAATTCACCTGAAAAATAAATGGTCTGAAACAGTTGCTAAAGCGACCAAAACGTTGATGTTGAAAGAAAACAGGATTCCTGGCTATTTTTGTACGGATATGGGGAAAGAATTTATAGGTCGCGCTTTTCAGAACATGCTGACAGAGTTTAATATCAGCTATTACACTACCAATTCTATACATAAGGCTTCTTTAGCTGAAAGAGTTCAACGTACCATAAAGGAATGCATGCACCACTATTTTATACCTAAAAACACAGATTTCTAGACATTCTGGAACCATTGGCCTCATCCTACAACCGCTCACACCATCGCACGATTGGGACAATACCTAACGAGGTTTTAGAAAGAGGTACGCATCCAGAGGTGAGAAGAGATGGAACACCGCCACCACCACACTCTGCGCTTTCAAAATCAATGATTATATAAGGCTGTCACGTTCGGGGAATAAATTCGCGAAGGGATTTTAGCAAGGATGGACATGAGATTTTTAAAGTTAGAGCTATGAGACCTAAAGTTGCGATAATGATGTATTACATTGAAGATTTGAATGGGGAAGAAATCTCAGGAGGCTTTTACCGCGAGGAGTTGCAAAAAGTGGCATTTAATTTAGGAAAAAAACGTGTTTAAAATTGAGAAAATTATAGGAAGCAATGGTTCAGGAAAGAAAAAAATGTACCTGGTGAAATGGCTAGGTTACCCAGAAAGCTTCAACACCTCTATAAAATCTGATGCAGTAATGAAGCTTAAATAATATGCGACATGACTCCTAACCATTTCTACGTCACACTCCCGTCCTCCTCGTCCCTGTCTGTACACCCTAACAACACCCTCGCCAACTTTATGACAGAACTCCATGGACCCATTGAATTGGAGCGTGATTCGTATGAGGTGGGGTTATGTTAACTCCAGTTAGCAACCAAATTTTTAACTCTTGAAAATGAACAAATCATATTTCTGATCATTAGAAGATACCACGAGTGCGAAAAATTAGGCATAACCTTAGACAATACTATGCGATCAGTCCTGTTCGGCGAGGAACGGTACTATAGCACAAATGCATCGCTAGGAATCAGGCATTATGATACAGCCATGGACATTGTGACGGGGTTAAACAAGAGTCTTGAAATGTCGCGCCTGACATACGATTTACTTTTTGAAGTCGTAAACATAAACACGCCTGCATGCACATTGAAGTTAAAGTCAACGCTTAGTAGAAATATTAAAGATAAAGAGCTGTTCACAATTGTGGCTGAGGGCCGATATAGCGCAGCTCTCCAAAGAGATACCTTTCACGAGGCACAGCATGACTTGTCCAGCTTAATGTATCAAATGAAGATGGAGAAGCTGGGTGAATACTCTCCGCCCCCAGACATGTGCTATATTTACAGCAATATCGTAGAACACCAATTTGTTGGGGGACACCCAGGCGAGCCTGCTGCGCATTGCACACATCCCCAACCATAGAGGGAAAAGTTTGAGCATTACATATGACAAGCCCCATTAAGTGAATGTTGCGACTAATCTATTAACCAACATCTCGATATATATAAGAACGATTGAGGAAAAAATTTCCCATTCGGTGATGGGAGCTTAACAGTGAAACTACACTTTCGTCGTTTATAATGACTCGAAGACCGTTCACAGTCTACCGAGGGATGAGGTACCAGCGTGGGAGTGGACTTGGATCCATTTTTTCATCCATACTACGCACCGCTGTCCCACTGTTGAAGAGGGGTGCCAGGTACCTGGGGCGGAAGGCGTTACAAACAGGTTTTAACCCGGCAAAATACATAATGGGTGGCACTAAGCCTAAAGAGGCTCTAAAAAAACATTTAAAACTTACACGGGATGAAATCATCAAAGATGCAAAGAGAAAAATGCGTGGTGGCGGAAAGAAGAGATCTGCCAGGAAGAAGGGGTTACCAACACGTGGCGGAAAGAAGAGATATGCCAGGAAGAAGGGGTTACCATCACGTGGCGGTAAACGTAAAAGGAAATAAAAAAGTGTTCTAAGCGTATGAAACCTATGGTTGATAATTTTTTTAACTGATATAAGTTGAGGGCACTACTCTCACGAATCATAGGTTGACTAATACTTGTCGAGGGAGGTGGCACTATTTCTGACTCGTCATGGCACGTTTCATCCATCCGTGTAGTTCACGATGCTGTAAATTGGAACTGTCCCTCTTTGATATGCCCCCCACCCAGTGCCCATATAGAATTCGTGATACCCACCTCAGGCCCTTACTTTTTTGACCCGAGCTGCATGCACATGTACGCTAAACTGCGTATAGCCCACTCTGATAGAACGGACTGCGGTAATAGTTACTCTGCCTACCATGAAACCAACTTTTTACACTCCATATTCAGCCAGTGTGAAATGTATTTAAACCAGGTTAACATCTCGGCAGGAACGGGGTACTACCACCTACGAGCCTATCTGGAAAATGTCCTCAACTTTTCTAAAGAAGCGAAGGACACCTTTTTAACTGCTGAGGGGTATTACCACATTAAAGATGAAAATAGGATAAAGGATAAATTTAAAAATTCTAAAAAAAAGATATATGAATGTTTTGGACGCCTTTGTGATACACATCATGGAAACGTATTTGCGTATACGCCGAGTGAAATTAAGTTCCCCGAAACAAATAGAAATTGAGAAAGACTTAATACACGCCACAGTAAAATACCTAATTAACAGGGTACAGATCAAACTGTACACGATCCCCGTAGGGTTGGCATCGAAGCAACTAGAAAACGTGGCCCTTGGAGTCCTACCTAAAAGGATATTAATTGGAATGCAGGACCACGCCTCGAGGAATGGAAAATATAAAAAGAGGGCCTTTAAATTCGAGAATTTCGGCCTTAAAAATATTACTCTATACGTAAATGGCCTCGCTCTGGGAGGGACCATGATTACGGACTACTCATCAGACGCTGTGTTCCCACTCTGCGCGAGAGCATATAGTAGTCTGGCTCATAATACAGGCGTTTGTGACGAACTTTGTTTTGGTGTAACACAGAAAGAATTTGTCGAAGAATTTAACATTTATTCATTTGATATTACGCCCGACTTGTCTGCTGGCGCAAATACGCATTTAAGTCCACAGCAGAGTGGGAATATCTCAGTCAGGTTGGAATTTGCCAAGCCTATAGACGCGCCAAAGTGCATTCGTGTATCTCGAATCACAGGCACTAATAGAAGTTGACCGTTTCAGGAACGTGATCACAGACTTTTAAAATGGATGCGAATACACTCCAGAGAGTAATGAAGAGTAACCGTTTCACACGCTCAAAATTTATCGGTGTGTTTGCGAAGAATGAAATATTGAAGCTGCCAAGTACGAGAAACTGGTACGGGATTATCGTTAACACCGACACTGTGGGGGTGAGGGGATTCATTGGTTTGCAATCTACTTTAAAAATAGGGAAAGAATGTACTATTTTGATTCACTCTGATTTCAGCCCTGGAATGATTCGGTAATTGTACAGTTTATCGTGCAATTACATGTGCCTGAGATAGTTTGGTGCCCATATCGTTTCCAAGGATATTATACTGAAACATGCGAATTGTATTGCATTTTATTTCTCATGCACATGTCACGTGGGAAGGGATTTATGATTGTTTAAAAATTATTCGATTTGTGCGACACAGAGATAAACAATAAAAGTGTATGCAGACAGATAAAAAAAAAGGTTCCCATATGTTAGCACCCCCTGTAATGTGAAAAGGTGTATATCTATATTGTGTAAAGTTGTATATACATTTGTAACTTAGCCATTAAGACTTATTTAACGGATACTGGCCCGGTTTTGTACATTTTTCTGCCATTTAATAAATGAAAATACAATGTGTTTTGTTCTTAACCTCAAAATACTTACATTAGTTCCTCGATGATCTGACACTCGCTTGACCGGATGTGAGCCAATACCTCGACTTCTGTATTCAGGTCACTGGGTTGGCCGGACGGAGAAGCCTCCATTTCATTTACCCCCCTTTCATCAAAAGTAGCTATAATACGGCCTAACTCCGATTCGGTCCTCTAATGGTAATTAAAATAAAGAATAATGCCACGAATTTAAATGCAGATAATTCACAAAGGTTTTGTGTCCTACGATGGAAACAGGAAATAATTAAAAGCATAATGGGATTAATTTTTACGTTGTGGAAAAATTCAAATAAAGCTAGGTTAGACTAACAGCAAATTGTAACCATAAGCAGATATCCTGACAGTTTTCAAAAGTAAGATTAGCTGGGTGTGCTATGTTCCGTCTGCCTGCAACGGGTCTCGAACCTGCAGCCAAATCTTAATAGTTTTAATATTTCTATTGTAAGTTTTTAATGTTTCTAAAATCGTACCTTTGCAAGAAATGTACAAATAAAAACATACCATATATATATATATATATATATATATATATATATATATATATATATATATATGCCGAAATAACCCGAAGGAAACAGAGAATTAAAAATATTTTTGAAAACGTGTTTATTGCGGCCTTTTACGGTTAGGTTATATTGTTAGAAACGAGAAAGAGCCCTAGGATTAATTTTTATTTGTAGAAAAACACTGAATAAAGCTAGGTTAGACACTTGTAGGTTACTTACATTTCAGCAGCGTCTTCATTGAGCGGTTCTAGCACTTCATCACAATTTTCCGTAACACTCTCGGTAGATAAAAACTCCCCCCGATCTATAGCATTGAAGAGGTGGAACGCCGTGTGGCCATAAATGTCTTTATCCTCAATCAGATCCGGGGAATTGTACAACGATATCTGACTCATGGTGTATAAAGCACTAAGAAAAAAAACAGGAACTGAGGCTCTGAGTCGAAATTCTCCCTTTATAAGGGGGCCTGTGATCAAACCACAAAACACAATCGTCAGCATCCTATTGGCTGGCGGTGAATTTTGGGCGGAGATTGACGCGTAGGCCTGCATAGCAACCAAACAGAGGTCCTGGGATCCTCCCCACAGGGATGTGGTTGGTTGCCCCGTGAAATCTGGGGCGTGTCAGATGTCCCCATTCGTGGAGAGACGCGAAACGATTTGATTTTCGATCTTGTATTCGAGAGAGAGAGAGTTACAAGGAGTTACAAGGAAAAGAAGAACCTCAAAAGGCCTTGCGGCTCATACCGAGGAGGTACCAATGGCAACAGTGCCAGGGAAAATTTTCTACACCCTCAAATAGTGTGCAAGATTTGGTCTAACCTTTTCTTGAAATGATCCACAGAGGAACTGTTCACAACTTCTGAAGGTAAGCTGTTCCACGTGTCAAAGATCTTATACGTAAAGTAAGTCCCACACACTACTAGTCCTAAACCGTTTCAAATCCAACTTCCAACCATTGTTGCGAGTTGGGTTATCATTTAAACTAAACATGCTTCTAAAATCGACATCGTTGAACCCGCGTCAGAGCTTGAAAACCTCGATCAGTTGACCGCGCAGCCTCCGAGTTTCCAGCGAAAACAAGTTCAGGGCGCGTAACCGTCGATTGTAGCCCATATGCCTAACGGAAGGGATTAATTTTGTGGCCCTCGCCTGCACTCGCTCCAGCCTCTCAATATCTTTCCTGAGGGTGGGCGACCAGAACTGCACTGTATACTCCAGGTGCGGCCGAACCAGGGAATTGTACAGAGAGAGCACAATCTCCTTGTTCTGAAACTGAAATTGCCTCCTGATATAACCCAACAGCTTCTGGGCTTTCTTTTCCACCTCTACGCACTCTTTGGTAAACTTAAGGTTGCTGCTGATTAGCACACCCAAGTCCTTTTCCAAATCAGTCGCCTCGATATTGTTCCCCAACATCGAGTAGTCAGACTTGGGATTGGCGTAGCCAATGTGCATAACTTTGCATTTACCCAAGTTAAACGGCATTTTCCATTTTTCGGACCACTCTCCTATCCTACCTAGGTCCGCACGCAGTTCCTCGATCGCTTCGGGCGTCCCAACATTGGCCCCAAGCTTGGTGTCATCAGCGAATTTGGCGATCCGACTGACGATGCCACCGTCGATATCATTTATGTAAATGATAAACAACAGTGGCCCCAAAACGGAACCCTGAGGAACCCCACTAGTGACCGAGGCCCAACCCGAACTAACCACTTTAATTACAACCCTCTGCCGCCTATTCTTCAGCCAGTTTCCAATCCACCTACCTATTTCCCCACCGATACCCAGCGCGCGCACTTTCGCCATTAGCCGGCGGTGAGGTACCTTATCAAAAGCGTTCTGAAAGTCGAGATAAAGTATATCGATCGCCCTACTCTTATCATACTCACTCAACATGACGTGGAAAAATTCGAGCAAGTTGGTGAGACACGACCTATGCCGTCTAAACCCATGTTGGGAGTCCCCAAGCAGCTTGTAGGAATCCAAATGGTCAACGATCCTATCCGCTATTATCCCCTCTAATAATTTACCTACAACTGAAGTGAGACTAATGGACGATAGTTCCTTGGACTTTCTGATCCTCTTTCTTAAAGATAGGGGTCACGTTGAGAGAAAGAGAGAGAGAGAAAGAGAGAGAGAGAGGGAGGGAGGGAGGGAGGGAGAGAGGGAGAGAGAGAGGGAGGGAAGGAGGGAGGGTGGGAGGGAGGGAGAGAGAGAGAGAAAACGTTTTATGGCATGTGATATTGGAAGATATATTCAAGTATGGTTGAGAAAAAACACTAAATATGGTTTATGATGTCTTGGCGGATAAAAGTGGAAGATATGTAATTACCCGTGAAGGCATCCGCTGTAAAATTTCCGTGTATCTTATCTCAAATCTTGGGAAGCCGAGAACATCCAATAAAGAAATAAAATAACAGATGTTCCAGATTTTATTTTTAAACGTGAACGAAGATAAATATATATATATATATATATATACACAGGGTGTCCCAAAAAGATAAATATATATATATATATATACACAGGGTGTCCCAAAAAAACTATATACTCTTTATAGCATCATATATTTTATAATTTAAAAAAACCAAACAATATATTGTTATAGCAATTGCCAATGAAAGGTAAATTAGTAATCTAAGTGATCAAAATGTTATAGCGAGTTGTTTGCATATAAAATTTAATTAACTACGCCAAGTGCTCAAAATGTTCTCCGGCGGCATGAATGCACTTTTGAATGCGTCGACTAACTGATTCGCAGACATGGACTAATGTGGATGCTGTGATGGTCCCGCACTTTTCCCTAATTGCATCCTTAAGGTGTTCGAGTGTTGCAGGTCTTGTACCATAAACTGCATCCTTCAGGTAGCCCCACAGTAAAAATCAAGTGGAGTCAAGTCCGGTGAACGTGGAGGATACTCAACGCTTCCTCTTCGTCCTATCCAACGGTTAGGCAAAGTTTCATCGAGGTACCTTCTGACATCACAATGATAATGAGGGGGGGCTCCATCTTGTTGAAAGTAAAAGTCGTCGTTTCCAAACAACTTCCGAACTGCAGGTATAATTTCTGTCCGCAGCATGTCGAGATATGCGGCACCGGTAACTGTCCCATTAAAGTAAAATGGTCCAACCAAACCCCTGGATGATAAACCACACCATGCTGTTAATCCTGGTAAATTAACATGTTATCCACATAAACGTGTAGATTATCAAGTGACCAGTACCTGCAGTTGTGTCGATTTACTGTGCCATTCAGCTTGAAGGTAGCTTCATCAGACCACACGATTTTGTTGTATTGAAAGTGCATTCATGCCGCCGGAGAACATTTTGAGCACTTGGCGTAGTTAATTAAATTTTATATGCAAACAACTCGCTATAACATTTTGATCACTTAGATTACTAATTTACCTTTCATTGGCAATTGCTATAACAATATATTGTTTGGCTTTTTTTAAATTATAAAATATATGATGCTATAAAGAGTATATAGTTTTTTTTGGGACACCCTATATATAAGTTCAGATTAGAAGATCGTTTATGACATGTAATTAAAAATTTTTTTTTTTGGTAGAAAGACATGAAAAGCTATGGTGAGTAGTATCATAATTGGATCAGTGAGAGAGAGAGAGAGAGAGAGAGAGAGAGAGAGAGAGAGAGAGAGAGAGAGAGATTGAGGTAAAATGCATATCTTGTCGCAAATCTTGGAAAACCGAGAACATCCAATAAAGAAATAAAACAGATGTTTCAGATTTTATTTTTAAACGTGAACGAAGATAAATATATATATATATATATATATATATATATATATATATATAAGTTCAGATTAGAAGATCGTTTATGACATGTAATTAAATTTTTGTTGTGGAAAGATAAGAAAAGCTTTGGTCAGCAGGGGCTTAATTGAGAGAGAGAGAGAGAGAGAGAGAGAGAGAGAGAGAGAGAGAGAGAGAGAGAGAGAGTTGAGGTTGTAAGCCAGCATATATGACGGGGAAGTGTATATATATATATATATATATATATATATATATATATATGAGTGGGAGATAAACAACATGATCGAGTGTTGCTATAACGGGGTCCTGCCCCTACGAACCGTGGAAGGACGTGCCGGGTCTCGAGCCCGCCTCCATCTTACAGTTTAACGCTGGTCATTAGGGCGCCCTGGCCAGCAATCACGATTTTTAGATGAACTTTTTTCCGGAAATTTGCATATATAGGCTCGCCTTTGCCCCCCGTACGAATTGTTCATTCTGGCGAAGCTTTACACCCCACCTTAGAATTTAACACGGATTATTAGGTCACCCTGGCTATCACCGCGCCGGGTCTCGAACCCGCCTGCACCTTAGAGTTTAACGCGTGACGCACATAAATAGTATAGATGGATGTGTACACTGTGCCAACTGGCTGATGGTGTCCGGAGGCACTGGCTGATTAAGCCAACTGGCTGATGATGCCTGGTGGCACTGGCTGATTAAACCAACTGGCTGATTAAGGGCCCTATAAGACAACGGCGGCTCGGCTGAAGTCTTAATATGCGCTTGGCAGCTGCCAGGCGAACACCTTTCTCTTAGGTTAGGTATAACCCTTTGGGGGGTTACAAGAGCAACAAGGGGAGAACGCCAAGTTGCATACCCCCAGCTGGGTTCATTGCAGCTTGGGGGATAACTCCGCCTCCAAGTTGCGTAACCCCTTGTTGCTCTTGCAACCCCATTTTTGGGGGCGCCTTGCAACAAAGGGGGGTGGGGTGTTGGCACTGTGGCGGTGGGGGTTGGCACTCTTGCAACATTTGCAATTGCATTGCACTCTAACATTTTTCGGGCATATTACTGACCTAAACTACACTTGCTCATTATTATTATTATTATTATTATTATTATTATTATAATGAATTCAGTTCAGTTTATTTACAAATATATGCAGAGTTTACATAGATGAGTATACTTTTATTATTAAATATAGATACTGCATACAGTTGCAAACTCTCTGCAGTATCTGTATTTAACAATAAAAGTATACTCATCTATGTAAACTCTGCATATATCTATGTAAACTTTGCAGGTTACATTAGCAAAGTTACATTAGCAAAGTAGCTGTTTATATAGATTTGCAGTAATCATAATGAATCTTATTACTGTAAAAGAGTAGTAAACTACATGGAGTTCAAAGCTGTTCACGATCATATTAATTGTTTATCTTTATGAACAGAAACATTACATTATAATTACTTGCATAACCGTCCTTTAGATATATATGTCTGTGTTATATGATGTTGGACTAGGTTGTTCCCTCTCCACCCCACCTTCCCCCAGTTGGGGTACCTTGACTATCACTGCAGCGTTGCCACATGTACGAAGTCGCCTGTGAGGCGAGGAACATTACATATGCGGGCAAATGTACAGTAGGTCACTTCTAAATGGATATTAAATTGCAGTTTTGTGTGTCGTGTTTGGCAGATATATATAACACATTTATGACGATAACTGTACTATATATCAAAACACTGATATATAATCATGTGGAAAATTTTGTATATTACCTTACAACCTTACAAAGGTTCCGCGCGATGACTTCTCATTTCGCGAAGGTCAAGCTTGTCGCCCCTCCTCCTATTAGGAGCGTAATACAAGAAATAATGAAACCAGTAGGAATATGAAGTAGAAAGTAATATAGGAGAAATAAATTAGAAGGATAATGAGAATTTTAATGATAACGGCATTAAATAATAATAAATAATAACAGTAATAAAGAAAGGAGTGCCTTCAGTAACTTTGAAATTTGTTAAGTTTTAATTGCTTTATAAAAGATGAGTGAGCAGTGATTGTTTTTAATTCATTTGATAGATTGTTCCATAACTACACTACTAAGTGTAAAAATTTTTAATTCATTGACGGCCATAATTTACCTTTCACATATATTCACTCTCCGTATGCCTTGTTTAATGTTCGTGACGTATTTGATTGTCTCTTATATTTTCGATTTATATATTAATTATATATTAATTATATATTAATACACGTATTAATATATAATTAATATATAATATAGTAATTATATATTAATACGTGTATAATCGTGGCAAATTGTTTTGTAACTCTGAACACTGGGGAGCACATCTGTACTTGAACATGTTTTTAAATTTTAAAAATTTCTAATGTATGAGTATATTTATTATTTATTTTGTTAATAATTCTCTTTTTTTTCTAATAATTTTCTCTTGGTATATCTTTAAAAGATTAATGATGTAATGACATACATTTCCATATGTAGTAATGTTGTATGTGAGGTATGGATAGACTAGAGAAATGCACGGAGGTTTAAGTGTATTTGCAGGAAGGAAATGTAATTTTGGGTTCCACGAACAAAATTGAATTTCATAATGTGGACGTTTGACTTTACGCAAGTAAATGGATTTCACATTTCAAACTACATTTCAGATTTTCAATAAAAATGACTGACCTAACCTAACCAGACTAACCTGATCTAACCTAGTGTAACCTAACTTAACCCAACTTAACCCAACCTGACTTAATTTAAATTAACATTTTAGTATCGACAACAAGCATATCAACATTGTGCAGATCAACTTTGTTCCGCTACCGGACGAAATGATAGTTTGTCGTCAATAATAAATTTGTGATACTAACTCTGAACATGAGAAGTATACCTGCTAATTTTGAAGAGAAACAAAATTTATTATCAATAACACTGGCCTGCGTTTCAAATCTTTTTTTCAAAGGTCAGAGGTTTTTCAACTGATTTAGGATCAGTTTCGCACGCTGAATTCAGAAATGTAATCCATTCTTCTCAATCAGGTCAGGTTTTTTAGATATGCTCGATTTGAAAAACTACATGTATGTCTCAAATGGTGTTACTGGACTGGTGTTTATGAATTATATTTTTGTCCTAACTTGTCACAGGTGCCCTTAAAATAACCTTCCTTTAACCTTCCTTCCTGGCCGACTACTGCTGGTGCCTGAAGAGGGATGTGGTGTCTGCCCGGCACAAGCGGAAGTCCCTGAAGAGGCCATTCATCCCTGATTAGCCTATTATAGTGTGCTGTACCCTTCTTGAGATCTATAAGAACAGCCTGTAAAGCCTGTATGTATATACCAGTCGACATATGCTACTACATGTATCGCTCACCTACCAATAAAACGGGAAATGAGAATTTCTAGAAAGTGTTTATATTTCGAAAAGTTGACCTGATTGAGAAAAATGGATGCGATTTTCGGAATCAGCGTGAGAAACTGACCTAAGAACAACAAACATATCCTTGACCTTTAAAATCACGCAGCCCAGTGTAATCGGAATAATATTCTTCATAATAATAATAATAATAATAATAATATTAATAATTCCTCCCAAGTGAATATGATATATAACAAAATCGATAATACGAGTATAACTAATAATTATGATGATACATTCAAAACATAAAATAATATTTCCGTTAATAAAAACTCATTTATCGTTATTTAACATCCGTAAGAAAATTTGTATTTATCTTTTTAAATTTAAGATTATAATTAAAAATGTGAAATATTAATTAAAATTACTAATACACGTAGACTCGTCCATTTTAAAATTTAATATGAAAATCCCCTTCATGTGAAAGAGACTAATTGAAAATTTCTTGGACTTCTCTTAATAAAAGAAGTAGGTAGGCATATATATATATATATACTGTATATATATACATATATATATATATATATATATATATATATATATATATATATATATATATATATATCCTTGTGCAAATTAATTGCATAAAAGGGAAAAAAACCTATAATGAGTCATTTCATTTATTTTGTACAAAAAGAATGTAATTAGGAATGTATTAGGGATGTACTTAGTACTTAATATGACCATCATGACTGTTTAATACAATTTTAACACGTTTAGGCATGGAGTTTATTAAGTTTGCACATGTCGTCTGAAGTTTTTCATCCCTGTACCAGATGCTAATTATTGCTTTTGTAAGGTTGGTCATCGTTGCGCAATCCATCTTCCTGGGCCTTGCCTTCACTACAGTATTGCCCCCAAATTTTCAATAGGATTTAAATCCGGGAGTAAGGTTCTCCTTCTGGAGCATTTTCTTTACTTTATTCGATGTGTGACACGGAGCAAGATCCTGCTGGAAAACACCATCAGCCTCTGGAAATCTCTCGTTCATCTTTGGAAGTGCCTTTCTCTTCAAAATGGCCATGTACTGAGCAGTTTTCATCATTCCCTCAACAGGATGAAGGGATCCCACACCAAAAAAGCTAAAACAGCCCCAAAACATAATCTTTTGTGAATGTTTAGCCGATTGGTCAATATGAACTTCTCTTACTGGTTCACCTGGGGACATCCTCACATGTTGAGACCGCTGGCCCTGCATTAAGAAATGGTTTTCGTCTGAAAACAGAACTTTGCGCCAATGTTCCTGTGACCAATCTTTATACTTTTTAGCCCATGCTAACTTTTTTTCTTCATTGTAGCAGTGAGAAGCTGCTTCATCAGCTTCGTATTAATGCTTAGTGACAAATGTGATCTCTGATTGGCTTATTGTGCGCATGCGCTGCAGCAAACAGTGATATAATATTTTGTCTATACTCTATACTATAGTATGTACAGTTGCCCGCATATGTAATGTTCCTCGCCTCACAGGCGACTCCGTACATATGGCAACGCCGCAGTGTTAGTCAAGGTACCATAACTGGGGGAAGGTGGGGTGGAGGGGGTACAACCGAGTCCAAGTCCGCGTTCATAAAGATAAACAATTAATATGATCGTGAACAGCCTTGAACTCCATGTAGTTTACTAGTCTTATACAGTAATACGGTTCCAGTATGATTACTGCAAATCTATATGAACAGCTACTACAATAGAACTTTTTATATACTAGTGAATGCGAAATGTTCGCCTGCAGGAAATTTTCTCGTTTTTCGCGTAAGCTATAGTTTATGCGAAAATATGGAGCAGGCGAAAATTTGACAATTTAAACTAATCTTTGGAAGATAGTAAGAAAATAAAAATTAGATAATTAAAATACTTTATTTGAAAAGTAAATTCAGTATATTGTAATAAAACATTGTAAAGTAAAAGCAGTAAAAACATTTTTAATTATACTGTATTATTACTGTATAACCTGAATGCCGCTAATTTTCCAACCCTTCCGAATGGTCTCCCTCATTTTGGGTAGGTTATCTCATGCAGAGACAATCCATTTAGCATAAATAGGTTTCAGTGTAGAGAGCTTCACATCTATCTTACCGAGAGATTCATTTACGTTGAATGCTGCTGAAACTTTATCCGCATACCAAGAGGTAAAACTTGCCTTGATATACGACCTCAACCTCGACCAATCACAGTCCAGAATAAATGTCGTCATTCATGACGTTATTTTAACCTGTAAGATTATAACTAGCAACTGCTGACCGCGAAATTATGATGCCGCAAACTCATCCAAGGATATGAAAAAGCGAAAATTTGATACCGTGAAATTAATCTGGTTTACTCATACAATATTATACTAATGTTTGTGAAATGATGTTGATGGGCCAAACCGAGGTGTTGACATGGTTACTGGCATGATCTATGCTCATACCATATTTCTACACCATATGACGAACACCAACTCTGAAAATGAATCCAGCTCAAGATAAAATTGCACAGCGAGGCCGGATAATTGGTATGCCGGAAACAGGCCTCTCTGTAGCTGACATAGCCATGGAACTGGGAATTTCGAAGCCTACTGTTTGACGCTAGGTGCAGAGGTGGCAGGAGACTGGGAATCTGCTAGATCGTCCTAAGTGTAGGGCACCAAGAAAGACCACCCTAGAAGAACGCAGTCGCCATCCAGGGAGACACTACATATGGGCGTGTCAGTGGACACGTAAGGAGACGGTTGCATGAAGCAGGATATCACCACCGTACTCCTGCCAAAAAAGAGAGGATCGAGGAACGACATCGTCAAGCCAGGCTCTCGTTTGCTCGCCACCATATAAATGATGCTCTCGCATACTGGAGCAGAGTTATTTTCTCTGACGAGAAGACGTTTGCGTCTACAACTCACGGCCGTCTTCGGTGTTGGCGACAGGACAACACGAGATATGCCCGCCAAAATATTTACGAAGTGGCACGGAGTGGGTACGTGACGGCGAATGTGTGGGGATGGATGCACCTGCAAGAACTAGGAGAGCTGACTGAGATTCACGGAGGTTTACGGCAGATCAATATATAGAGATCATGGAGGAGGTGATGCTGCCTTCTGTACGCGCGTATGTCTTGCCCTATCCTGAGCAGATTATCTTTATGCAGGTATGTTGTATTTGTGTGTTATAGAATATTATACTATTACTAGAGTAAGATTTATGTATTACACGCATTTGTATGTCCGGTTTCCACATTTACATGGGACGAATAATGGTCATAAGATTGTTCTTTAACTCTTTCAGTGCTATGACAACACTTTAGGATTTTATTCTGGATAACTGCAGACTGTATTATTTGTATAACGGCGCACAATTACATTTAGGTGAGAGAAACCCCTAATACATAGGGGTTAAAACCTATCTCGAGTAGTGGGTCACTGATGAAGCGTATGGATGAGAGATAATTTTACTTTTAATATTTAAAATCCATTTGCAGGACAACGCTCCCATCCACACCGCCAGGATTGTTAGAAGGTGGTTTGAGGAATAGCGAAATCTAGAACTACTAGACTGGCCTAGTAAGGGGTGTGTGACCTCAACCCCATTGAGAACATGTGGGGGAATGTGGTGAACTCATGGGAGCCTGGGCAGGAGCGGACCAGCCGCCAGCTGCTGGATTAGACAGATTACAAGCTGTAATACACAATAATGTGGGATGGACCAAATCTAACTATGAACCGGGTATAGCTATGCCATTTATGTTAATCTGTGGTAAATTGTGAGCATTTTGTATGATAAACTATTTAGTAAAACATTCTTAACCATTGCATATTTGTTGTAATAAAGAATTGGTGTTTTATTGTGTGTATATATTCCTTGTTAAGATCTAATAATATCTCCACAGTGATAACACTGCCCAACACCAATTTTGCTGATTTAATTCTAACACCTGTTTTAGGTAACTTTTGTGCTGATTCCAAAAATCACCTTAGTTTTTGCCTATCACGTCAGGTTTCGAGCAATCAAATACGGAGATATCGCATTTGGCAGGGTTATGCCCAATTTTTTTCTTTTCAAAAAATAAGTTTTTACATACTCAGAATCAGCATGGAAAAGTAAACAATTGTGCAGGGAGTGAACTTTAATATACAATGGTAATATTGACACAAAGTGATTAAAAGTGTTTAAATAAGCAAAAAATGAATCCATGATCATGACGTCACGCTCACACTTGGGGAAATCAGATACCCAAGATTTTAATATGTTGTACATGACCTTTAGATTTAATGCACAGATATGCGTATTTCACAGATAAAATTTTAACAGAAAAACAGCTGTTAACAGGTCTCAAAAATCATCAATTTTGATAAGTGCCCTTCATGGATCACCCAAAATAGGCATATTGCATTGCACATTGCACGAAAACCTGATGTGATGGACAAAATCTAAGGTGATTTTTGAAATCAGTACATCAATATTATCCAGAAACAGGTCTTAGAATTAAATCACCAGCAAAAATTGCTTTTTTGTTGGGCAGTGTAATGCAACAGGAAATCTGGAAAACATTAATGGGTTTATCTGTCCATCGTAATTAAATCATTATCTCTCCACATTGATAATACAAATACAATCTGGAAAACACTATTAATATAATAGGCATCAGGCACAAACCGGTGGTCATATCCTGCTTCATGCAACCGTCACCTTACGGTTTCCACTGATACGCCCATATGTAGTCTCTCGTGGACGGCGAAAGCAAGTAACCATGTCAACACCACGGTTTGGCCCATCAACGTCATTTCACAAACATTAGTATAATATTGTATGAATTTATAAGTATATATAAATATGTTTATACTAGTATAACCGTGGATTATTCTTATGTGATTTTGATAATCAGTTACTGTTATCCAGATCGAAACTGTTAACAAGTTCTTTGTGTAACAGTCGATAAGCCATTTCACACTAACTCTCTCTGCCCCTCTACCTCGCTCTCTCTCACACTGTCTCAATCTTTTTCTCGCTCAATGCCAATACATATAAAGGGTGATCCAGAGAAATGGGACCCAAAAGAAACCCCTGTAACTCTTAAAGTATAAGTCCTTTTATAAAATCATACGCATCATTCGAAAGAAGATAGTTACAAGTTTGTACAGGATTGTATAGGTTTTGACAATACAAGACAAGATAAGATACAAAACAAAATAACCCTTCAAGATGACTGCATGGACTGTGGAACAGCTGCGTTTCATAACTGAGCAATATTATGAGCATGGAAGAAGTGTAGTTTCAGCTCAAAGATCTTTCAAGACAAATTTTCAGATGTCAAAATCACCTTCTAAGAAAGTAATCCGTCGGTGTGTCAGAAATTTTTCCCTAACTGGCAGCATTGGAAAAAGAAAACCAACTGCAAGAGTGCGCACAGCAAGGATAGACAAGATCATTAACAGAACTCATAAAATTGCACAGGATAATCCTAACATAAGCATCAGACGTGCTTCTCAGCTGTTAGGAATTGGATATGGAACAACACACCGTATATTCAAGCAAAATTTAATGCTCTTTCCATATAAAATTCAAACAGTGCAACAACTAAACGATGGAGATTTCGCACGAAGACGACAATTCTGTCAATGGATCCAACAGAAGGTAAATGACCACCAATTTTTAGCAACTTTGATTATGTCAGACAAAGCCCATTTTCACTTGAATGGAACTGTAAACAAACAAAATTGTCGTTTCTGGGCAACAGAAAATCCATTGAATATTACCGAAGTCCCGTTGCATAGTCAGCGTGTAACTGTTTGGTGTGGTCTTACTGCATCTCAGATCATAGGGCCGTACTTTTTCGAGGATTCCACCGGAAACACGGTCACTGTAAATGGTGATCGCTACGAAAACATGTTGACCGATTTCCTTATTCCTAAATTAAGAGATCTTTGTCTAGAAAACCACTGGTTCTAACAAGACGGAGCTACCTGCCATACCACGAGGAACTGCGTGGCAGTTTTGCGTCAAACGTTTCCAGGCGAGTTAATCTCAAGATTTGGAGACGTTGAATGGCCCGCAAGGTCTCCGGATTTTCTCCCTTAGATTATTATTCTGGGGATATTTAAAGAGTAGGGTCTACAGAAATAACCCAACGACCTTGCAAGAATTGAAGGCCGCCATCACAAATGAGATACAGGCCATACCACCGCACACTCTTGCAAAAGTGATGCAGAACTTACAAGCGAGAACACTGGAATGCTTGGCAACTAATGGAGCACATTTGAAAGGAGTCATTTTTAAAAAATAAATATTTCATAATAAACTTGTAACTCTACTCTTTCGAATGATATATAGTTTTTATGAAAGGAATTAAATATTAAGAATATTTGGCTTTTTTTTATGGGTCCCATTTATCTGGATCACCCAGTATATATAATCGTGTAAATTCGTAAGTTAGTAAATTTTTAAAGCTGCACACGGACTCTACAAATAGTTTTATTAGTAATGTTACATA
The DNA here is from genome assembly GCA_023014485.1 of Bathynomus jamesi. Taxonomy (NCBI): domain Eukaryota; kingdom Metazoa; phylum Arthropoda; class Malacostraca; order Isopoda; family Cirolanidae; genus Bathynomus; species Bathynomus jamesi. Next base: position 1,258,383 of record JAJOZX010000348.1, read on the forward strand.
ATGATTTAATATACGCGAGACTGAAGGGTGGGGAAGAGGAATGAGGGAGTGTGGAGGATCTACAGATCTACAGAAGCTAAGGCTAACAAAGACCCTAAGATCCACTCTAAGGTTAGCCCGAGAGAAAGGAAAGAGTAGGGGGTTAAGAGAAGAGAATAAGGGGTTAAGTAAGTAGCAACACCTATCACTCGTGGGTTAACATTCATTCAGAAAAAGAGAAAAAAGACTCACCATCATCATCCGCCGGCCACTGCCGACAAGTCGGAAAATTGGTCGACGAGAATAGGAACGGGGTGAAGGATGAAAAGAAGTACAATAAGAACGCTTACAAACCATGCAAACACAGTCTTAACTCACTGTCATGCCATGCAAACTACAGACATGCAAGTAAAGAGAGTTACAGACATGCAAGTAAGGAGAGGACAAGAAAAGAAAAAAAAAGTAGATAAAGTTAAACAAAAAGTGGGTTAGTTTACGCTACGAGCTACATCTACGTTCGTGTTAGTCTAATTTTTTTTTTTATAATTTTTTTTGCTGGCATATCACACGCTGGCATGTCACAAGCTGGCATTAGACGTCAACAGACTCATCCCCGATTACGACCCCCAGAGCTCCTGTTGCCAATTGTCTTTTTTTTTATTTTAAACAACGCTAATATTTTTAAAATACCTATCTAAACATCTAAACGATTCTTAAACATATTAACGCTGGTAGAGTTAACGACTGACGCGGGAAGATTATTCCATTTATCAATTACTTTAAACATAAAGAAGTTTTTAGAAATATTAGTAATGAAACGTCTGCCACGCAACTTAAATCCGTTATTACGAGTATTGCTATTATCGAAAGTGAACAGTTTGTCAAAATTTACGTTATCGATGTTATTAACGATTTTGAAAACTTCAATAAGCTCCCCCCCTTAATCTCCTAGTTTCGAGTGAATGCAAGTCTAACTCTTTAATTCTATCTTCATAAGGCTTGTTGCGCAATGACGGAATTGGTTTCGTGGCAGGACGCTGAACCCTTTTTAACTTATCAATATCCTCACGCAAATACGGGCACCAAACTGAACGGCATATTCTAAATGAAACTGAACGGCATATTCTAAATGAAACTGAACGGCATATTCTAAAGGATGGTTGTGTAATGTCTATTTTTGGTTCAAATTCACTAGTATATAAAAAGTTGTATTGTGGTATCTGTTCATATAGACTTGCAGTAATCATAATGGAACCTTATTACTGTATAAGACTAGTAGACATGGAGTTCAACGCGGTTCACGATCATATTAATCGTTTATTATCGATCATATTAATCGTTCAAAAATTACGCAACGCTATTTTTGCTAAAACTTGGCACCCCAGATCCCCAGGAACGTTCTGTAACGCTAGACCAGGCACCCCCTAAGATGTTATGTAACACTTCCCCCACCCACCCCACACGTTACGGAACGTTACATGGGGTGGTGGTCAGGTTTTAGCAAAAATAGCGTTTCGTAATTTTTAACGGCGCCTTACCTGCATGTCAATATTATATGTTGTTGGACTCGGTTGTCCCCCCTCTACCCCCCTTTCCCCAATTGGAGTACCTTGACTATCGCTGCGGCGATGCCACATGTACGGAGTCGCCTGTGAGGCGAGGAACATTACATATGAGGGCAACTGTATATAGGCCCACATTTAAGCATATTTTCTAATGTAAATGCTACTTCACAAAAAAATCCAAATTATGGATAAAGATTTGCAGTTTTCAGTTTTTCAGTTTTATGCAATTAATTTGCACAAGGGTGTGTGTGTGTGTGTATATATATATACACACACAGTATACACACACAATATATAATATATATATATATTATATATATTATAATATATATTATATATATATATACACTTATAAAAAGAAGGCACATTTTATTAAATTGTTTATTTTATTAATATTTATTTTATTTATTTTATAAAGTGATATGTAATTATCGTATAATATGTACGAAGATGATTTTCAATGTATTCTGTAATTATAATAATTCAAAATTTGCCATTCACATTAATGACTAATTTAGGTGAAAACGCTAAAATATCTTGTGAATTATGTTATCAAACCTGAATAGTAAATATTTATTTTAATTTAAATGAGAGCTACAAACTACTTCATTAGTAAAATTACTAAGCTTGAGTGAAATTTACTACTTTATATATATAACAATCTGCAGAGCTTATACAAGATTTGAAAGCTGCAGATACTGAAGAAAGTTCTTCTCTCATAATCTCCCAACGAACTCTTGGACGAGCGCCCTAAGAATAATGAGAAGAAATCAACAAACCACGAGAACAATTTTTCGACATCACCAACACTATACTGCTACTAAATTTTATCCAACACATACAATCGACACAGATGAAAACTCTCAAGCCAAACAGGTTTCAGGCAAGAAGAAGCTATATGAAAAATCAGAACGGTACCTATCAAAACAGGTAAAAGGTTATTTCTCCGATGTTCACAGGGCTACGAAACATGCGACACCAAAGGACAATGAATATGTAATACATAAAGGGCAAATAAAACTGAAAACATAAAAATGGTCCTCAAAAAATATACAAGGTCTAAAAACAAACTAATCGTTAAATAAATATTCATACCTTAAAGGATTTATGGAAGAAACAAGGGCTAACTTTGGATGCCTCAGAGAAACACATCTTAAAGACTGTTAAAAATCTGCGAAAAACTGTGAATATTACACTGATAAAAACGGTAATACAAATCGATGCCTGCAACATACTACGAGCCAAGAGAACGCAAAGACGTAGAAGAGAATATGTAATATACATACAAGAGAACATATGGCATAAATGATAGTATATAAATCAAACAGTTACGTGGAACTTTTAGCAGCACAAATTGAAAAACTTAATATGACATTAATAGTTGCATATAGACTGCCTAACACCTCAGCTGTGAAATTCTCACATCATTATCGAAGTCAGAAACTCGATAAAAACTGTAAACTCCTCAACCCCCACTATAGTACTTTGCGGAGCCTTTAATTTCACATTTCTAAAATACAGAAGTCTTAGAAGAAATGTATAATACAGTATATACATTGAGGAGGAAATTGTAGACGCCAATTGAGCATGGAAGTACTGCGGGCGTGGGGGAGACATTAGCCAGGAGACAGGGAGTCCTGAAACTCCCGTATCTCCTGTCACTCACCTTCTTGGCTGATCTCTTTCTGTGTCTCATCTACCCTGTGAGCAGCCTAGCATGCTCTCAAGCACACGCTTTTCTCTCTATTTCTCACTGCACATACATGCATCTTGCACATTACACAAACTTTTCAAAATTTCTAAAAAAAAAATGGCATTGCTAACCCTTGGAGACCTTGATTTCATATTTCTTCTTCTATGATGGGGGGGGGGCATTTTTGCGGGCACTGGCCCTTGGCCTCTCCTTCCTACATAAAAAAAAATCAAGAATAAGGGGGCACAAAAGAAGACCAGGAGCAGACAAAAGTGCTGCTGCCTCTAACAAATTAATTTACGTTAACACAAGAAATAACAAACACCAGAAAAAATAACTGCCTGGCTCTAGTATTCACAAACAACAACTTAATTGATGATATAAAGACAGCCCCCAACTATTAAATTAGATCACAACATTATTGAAATATCAACCAATGTCACTGGTAACAGCAATGAAGTTAGATACATGTACCATAGAAAGAAACAAATTTGAAATGTTTACTCTAAACTCCAAAGCTACAAATTGATGAGGTGTCAAATCAAGCGTGACAACAATGGATTGGAGAACCATCTTTAATTAAAGATAAAACAACGAAAGAAATAACCTTAGAAGAAAAGATGCTGGGAAATTTGGAAGAGATACTCCGAAAAAAATAACCAAAGGGAAAGAAAAATAATTTTGAAAAACATAAGCAAACAATGTTCCGCAATGGTCACAAAATGTTCCTCAAAAGTTACAAAATTAAAGAATTACAAAGACAAGAATCCCAGTAAAGTGACAAGTAAAAAATTGGAGATTATTGACCATGACATTCATACTCTAATTGAGAAACATTCAGAGGGAAAAGAGGAAGGATTTAAAGAAGCAATCAAGGAAAACCCAAAATACTTATATAACTTTGCGTAAAGAAAAACAAAATGATCGAAAGGAAATGTCGGAAATATTGGAGCTCAATATGAATCAGTTTTCAGTACTTTAAAAAAATGCTAAAGAAGTACATATATGATAGTTGCAACTTTTTTAATGAAAAATTACGAGAAGAGATCATAACTTATTTTGATTTTGCGCCAGACAATATAGCGCGAGCTATACGTAGAACAACTGAAACCACATTCAGCAGCAAGTCCGGACAAATGGAAAATTGACACTGAATAAAAACTGTAAAAATGAAGTATCTTTGCCCCTGTACTGGATATGGCGATCTCTGGACACGGGAAAAATATCGGACATCGTGAAGAGAGTGAAACATTTTTGCTATAAATAAGAGAGGACAGCTCTCAAGCAAAAACCTGACATCCCATCTCACCAAAATTTTCGAAAGCATAGTTAGAGAAAAATACAAAACTTTTTGGAGGTACGAGGAAGATTGAATGGACTTCGATCAGGAAGATCGCGCCTATCACAATCAACAGAACATTACAACAATATCATCGATGCAATTGAGAACAATGAAAATTATGATGTAATATACACAGACTTTGCCACGGCATTCGACAATAAGAACATGAAATGAAACATATGAGTGTTGCAGGCAAAACAGGAAGATGGTTCTTTAACTTCCTGAGAGTGTCAGCAAGTAATTACAGTCCAAGAAACATCATCATCATCAGAAGCGGAAGTACGTAGCTCTGTACCCCAAGGAACTGTATTAGATCCACTACTATTCATAATCATGCTAACCGATACAGATAATAAAGTAACTGTCATAGCACAGTAACATCCCTTGTTGATGATACAAATATTAGCAAAAAAATAAGAAACCCGGGTGATATAATATCTTTACAAACGGACACACACACAGATGGTCAGAAGACAACGTTGTGAAATTTAGCAGCGAAAAATTTCAACTTTTAAAATTAGGAAAGAAATGAGGAAGTAAAAGCTACGAACTGTTATGACCCAAATGAGCAAAAAATTCAGAGACACTCTAAAGCAAAAGATTTAGGAGTTATAATGGCCAACGATGCGAAATTTGAGATATGAAACAAAAAGAATAACAAGTATGAAACTTTAAACGAGGGGTGATGTAATGATTCTCTTGCTGAAAACACTGATCATATCAAAACTGGAATACTACTCAGTCTACATGTCCCCATATAAAAATAGAGGAAATTAGTCACGAAGGAGAAATTTAGAGGAAAAATTTCACAGCCAAGATCAGCGGATGCAAAGAACTAAATTACACTGGGAACTATTACAGGTGTAAATTAAATCTATATTCGTTGGAAAGAAGAGAAAGGTACAGCATAATATACGCATGGAAAATAAAAGAGAAACTACGGCTTACATGCCAATCTCAAACTAAATACATCTGCGCTTTTTACCTTTCTCCTAAGTCTACTGACTATCAAAAATTCTTTGACTACCTCAATTCGAAAGTGGAATACATTCTTTCCCGCTCTCCCTTCGCTGAAATCTCCATTTTAGGAGATTTCAATGTTCACCACTACCTCTGGCTTTCCTCCCATTTGACTGACATCCCTGGTAAACTAGCTTACAACTTTTCTATCCTAAATGACCTAGAGCAGATTGTACAGCACCCTACTCGTATCTCCGATCGCCTTGTAGATAGGCCCAACATTTTGCATTTATTTCTTACCTCTCACCATTTTTCTTACTCTGTGAAACTTTTCTCTCCGTTGGGCTCCTCTGATCACAATCTTATATCTGTTTCCTGTCCTATCGCTCCAATTCGGCATTTGGATCCTCCCAAGAGGAGACCCTTTTGGCACTTTGACGCCGCTGATTGGGAGGCCCTTAGGCAGTACTTCTGTGATTTTCCATGGAATGATTACTGCTTCCGTGGACGGGGCTCTTCTGAGTGTGCAGAGCCCATCACAGAGGTGATTCTCTCGGGCATGGAGGCGTACATTCCATATTCTATTTTTACTACTAACGCAAAAAAACTTTGATTTAACTTTACTTGTTCTAATGATATCCGCAACAGAGAGGAGTCTTTCAGAAGGTACCGTCGCCATCCAACTCCTGACTCTCACTCTGCTTATATTTATATTTCTGCACGGAATCGTACAAAATCTGTTCTTCGACTCGCCAAAAATTCAGTCATCCGACAAAAATGTGAAAACCTATATAATTCTAATTATTCTCGCTTTTTCTGGCATCTAGCTAAGAACCTCTTCAACAACTTTACTTTCTCTTCTTTCCCTCCTCTTTTCCATTCCGACGGCTCAGTTGCCGTCTCTTCTCCTGACAAAGTTGAACTCTTCGCTCAAACTTTCGCTTACAATTCAACCCTGGACGATTCGGTGCTGTTCCTCCATCTCCCCCATCTGACTTTATTATGTCTGAAATTAGAATCTCTTCTAAAGATATTTTTTATGCCCTCTCTGGGCTCAACTCTAGGAAGGCGTATGGTTCTGATGATGTTCCTCCTGCTGTTCTTAAGAACTGTGCTTCTGTGCTGTCACCCTACCTAGGCAAACTCTTTCGTCTTTGTCTCTCATCTGGTACTTTTTCTTCCTGCTGGAAGTTCGCTTTCATTCAGCCTGTCCCAAAGAATGGTGACTGCTCTCAACCCTCCAACTATCGTCCAACTGCTTTCATTTTTTGCCTTTCTAAAGTTTTTGAATATATCCTTAATTTAAAGATTCTTAAACACCTTTTCTTCTCACAATCTTCTTTCAGCTCGTCAGTATGGATCCCGCATGGGACGCTCTACTGACGATCTTCTTGCATATTTCTCTGACCCTTGGTCATCCTCCTTTTGGGATTTCGGTGAAACTTTTGCTATTGCGCTAGACATATCAAAAGCTTTTGATAGAGTCTGACACAAATCTTTAATTTCCAAACTGCCCTCCTTCGGTTTCTATCCTTCTCGCTGTGCTTTCATCTCCAATTTCTTTTCTGGCCGATCTGTAGCTGCAGTTGTAGATGGCCACTGTTCTTCTCCTAAAGCTATTAACAGTGGTGTTCCTCAGGGTTCTGTCCTGTCACCCACCCTTTTCCTTTTATTTATTAATGATCTTTTAATTCGCACTTCCTGTCCTATTCACTCCTATGCCGATGATTCCACTTTTCACTTCTCCACCCGCTTCCCAGGCGTCCCTCACAGCAGTCGCTTCATGATTCGCGTTGGACGGCTATGGGAAACCTGACCTCTGATCTTTCTGCTATCTCTGATTGGGGCAGAGAAAACCTTGTGGCTTTCAATGCCTCAAAAACTCAGTTCTTCCATCTGTCTACTCGTCACACTCTTCCACACGACAATCCCTTTACTTTCAATAACACACAACTGAATCCTTCTTCTTCTCTTAACATTCTTGGCGTTTCCTTTTCTCGTGATCTTTCCTGGAAAGATCACATATACTCAGGGGCGTGTTTAGCTACCGCGGGTCCAGGGCACCAGATGAGTTGCGGGGCCCATTGGTTCCGTGAACACACATGGAGACCATAACAATATATGAATATAAATGCATACTACAATTTACAGGGTTAATCATGGCATACAGTGTGGCGGACTCATCTGTTTTAAATATCTCCTCCCTACAAAAAGTAAGGTCGACAATATGAAAAATATGTGAAAAAAAATGTAAAAATTATACTAATAGTATATATATTTTAGTTACAATAACATGGCAGAATATAAGAAATAGTTGGTAATATGAATAATGCAAGGTTTCTTGTATCCAACAATTGAAGTAATTCACTGGTCAACAAAATAATTGTTTTTTCTGTCACAAGTATTGAAGTGGTGAGCCTAACAGTATTTTTTACGCTGAATTCGAATATGTTGTTAGATTTTCTCCATTACGCAAGGTTTTTATGTGGCACACAGTTATATTTTAATAAAAAATGTATATTTCTATATTAATGCATGGCCTTTGTACTTACCTAAAAGGCGACATTGGTTGACTTTCTGCTGTATTTCGCCTGTGGAACATCTCTCTTGAGGGTCCAGCAGTAGTCAGCCAGCATATTTGGGCTCCACTTGCCCTGATACCGCTTTTCCATGTTGGAAATGTCTTGATGAAAGCGTTCCCCGTGCTCGTCACTGACGGTGCCAAGGTTTTCAGGGAAGAAGTCCAAGTGGGAGTGTGAGAAATGTATTTTTAGGGACATATTACATCCCATAGCTTTGTAGGCCTTCAAAAGATCACTCACTATTTCATGGTAGTTTTCGGCATTATGATTTCCAAAAAAATTCTTAGTAATATTTTTGAATGATTGCCACGCAGCTTTTTCCACTTCATTCAGCTGATCTTCAAATTGCTCATCATTTATCAACTCCCTTATTTGAGGACCTACAAATATCCCTTCTTTGATTTTAGCATCACTTAGCCTCGGAAATGTATTCTTTAAGTACAGAAATCCCGTACCATTTTGATCCATCGCCTTGACGAAATTTTTCATCAGTCCAAGTTTGATGTGCAATGGAGGTAAGTAAATTAGTTGAGGATTAACCAGTGGCTTATTCACCACATTTTTCTTTCCTGGAATAAATGATTCTCGTTTTGGCCACTGCTTTTGTATGTAGTGAGTTTTTCTGTTCCTACTGTCCCATTCACACAAGAAATAGCAGTGCTTAGTATATCCAAGTTGCAAGCCGAGCAAAAGAGCAATCACTTTCAAGTCCCCACAAAGATGCCAGGAATATTTCTCATACCTAATACTTGTCAAGGGAAGTTTCATATTGTCATATGACTCCTTCATGTTGACAGCATGAGCTGACGAGTATTTATTTCCGTTATGGAGAAGCACAGCCTTCAAGCTAAGTTTTGAGAAGTCAATGAACAAGCGCCACTCCGTTGTATTGTGTTGATGCCCAAGGGCCTCCATAAGAGAAGCAGCATCATTACAAAATACTATACCATTTTCTTGAGAGAAAAATTTTTAAATTCATCCTGGCGGTTGCGGAAAAAACATATTTTAGTGCCCTGCTGGAGAGGATTCCATCCTTTCAATCTTGAGGGTAAAATTTCAGCCAGTTTTTTAGACAAATTTAAATCACGAACGAGGTCATTAAGATCTCCCTGAGTTATTAAATGAGGTTCCGAGGAAGGACCACTTGCTTCAAATGTTGGGTCACTATCAAACTGTTCTCCTACCTGGTCTGGATGAACTTCATCAGTATCGGAGTCATCTTCGTCCATGGTCACATTTTCTGGTGGTTTCGGTACGGGTAGCTCTTCACTGTGTGGAACAGGTCTCATTGCTGACGGTAAATTAGGATATTTCACCGTATGTTTGGACTTAGAAGTAATCCCTGATATGTTTGTTAAACAGAAATAACAGTCTGATGAATGGTCTTTCGGTTCTCTCCAAACCATAGGCACGGCGAAGGGCATGTGACGAGAACTATTTTTCCAACCAGTTAGAAGCCTAACACATGTCACACAGCAAATATGAGGGGCCCAGTACTTATCTTGGTCACCTAGTTTGCACCCAAAATAAAGCTTATAACATTTTTTAATCAGTGGAGTAATGGTTCGTTTCTGAGATTTGAAGGTTAGCTCCCCATACACATAGCAGAAACTATCTGGGTGATTTAAACACTTTCTTGGCAAAATGCAAGCTTAATTAACACAGAACTGTAATGCAGGATGTAACACACTTCACAGAACAGATTGAATAACACTTGTGATGCTCACACACAATTGGCACACACACAACTGGCACACAACTGACAAAACAGTGCGCCTCAGACAGTGACTCGGTGCATGTTTGAACATGTAGATACATGTATCAGCCCGCCTTGCCTGATAACCCGTACCCAAGGAATCAAGTCAACTGTCTTACAAATGACCTGCTAGCACCCAACTTAGCTTCTTCTCTCCAATACTAACATGTCATCCTTATAAATAAAGCGCAGTTTTCTAAAAAATCTTTATACGCTATATAAAAGATACAGTAATACGTATCAGTCACACAAAACCTATGGGTGATAAAAAGATTCTAATTGCATTTTTGAATTCAGCGTAAAAAAGTATGCAAAAAAACACTAAACAGTTTACTTGTGACAAAAACTTTGTTTACCAGTGATATAATTAGCGATTTATTGCAAAATAATTTTACATTTGACAGTTTGACGACAATAATGTCCTGAAAATTGTAACACTTAACAATTAAGTAAAAAAAATCAACCTTTTTTTAACAAAAATATCAGCAAAACAAAGACGAAAGGCGATCTTGCTATCTTAAAAGCACCCAGCGTATGTAGAAGTACCATATGTATCAAGCTTTTTATGTTGTCATTCAATAGAAAGACACACACACATACAAAAACACTATACGTACGACGTACCTTCCCCTCACAGCGACAAATAAAAAACTGAACGCTGGAATCATTCAGCATCTTTAGGCCTACCTCTCTTTGGCGCTACCGGCGAGACTCGGAGTTGCAAAATTCTGCGCCAATGTAAATATACAAAAGGCAATAATACTGTACGTTATACGTAAGAAATAGTGTTGAAACTTGAAAGGATAATCAAGTAAGGAAAATAAAAAAAAACATGGAGAAAATCGGTGTAAAGTGTAAAAACAGCAATTCATCAGCAGGATCAACTATTATCTATATGTAAAAATAAAAGTGCAATAATAATGTTATTTTTCCAACCATTTTCAGTTTTTTCTTGATGTGTTTCCACTTTCCAAAAACCTATATCTAATGACACAAAATCTGATCTAATTTTATATAATAAGCAGAGTCTCTTCTCCAGAGAGCGGGGTCCATTAAAGCGCGGGCCCAGAGCACGTGCCCTAAATGCCCTGCCCTTAATATGCCCCTACATATACTCTCTAAAACAGCTTCTAAGAGGTTAGGTGTGCTGTACCGCCTCCGCGGTTTCTTCACCCCCACTCAGTCGCTCTCTCTGTACAGGGGTCTTGTTCGCCCCTGTATGGAGTATGCTTCTCATATGTGGGGTGGTTCAACCCACACAGCCGTACTTGACCGGGTGGAATCAAAGGCTTTTCATCTCATCAATTCCCCGCCTCTTACTGATTGTCTTCAATCCCTCTTTCTTCGCCGCAATGTTGCTTCACTTTCTCTTTACTATCGCTATCATAACGGACATTGCTCTTCTGAACTCTCTAACTACATGCCTCCTCCTTTAAGGAGAGCACGCAGTACCAGACTTTCTACACTTTCTCATTCCTATTCTGTCCAACTATCTAATGCAAGGGTTAATCGGTATTTTCAGTCTTTCATATACTCAACCAGTCAACTCTGGAACAATCTTCCTCAATGCATCTTTCCTCCTGTCTATGATCTACCATCTTTGAAACGCAGAGTGTCTAGGCATCTCGAAAACCCCGGACCTTGATTTTGTCTCTCTTCTTCTTCTAATGGAGGGGCGCTTTTGCGGGCATTTGCCCTTGGCCCAGCCTTCCTGCATAAAAAAAAAGTTATCACAAAAATAAATAAGAAATACAACCGGTCATCATGAAAATTTTCTGAAGAAGGATAGACACGTAGCCACAGTTCTCCGAATCACCCACTTAACAAATGATATGCCTGACCATACTATTTCTACGTTCCAAATTTAGCGGCCTCCCTTAACACTTCCTCTCTGGCTGCCCGCCTGTTCCCAAGTGCCCGGGCCTCGTAGTTATATGCCCCATGACTGCGAGAACAAGGGGAAGTTTAAGGGCGTATCTATGCGCCATTCTGTGATCCTCATTTTATAATATTCATCCTTCCCCCTAGCTGTTCCTCCTTCCACACAATAAAAAAGAAATTGATTGGTAAATAAATGGGTACCCTGAGTAACTAGTAGTTAAGACGCTGGGGGGCGTGGTTCGGATTCCACGTTAAACTATAGGTCTAAAGTGGGGTGAAAAGCTTGACCTTCGTCAGAATGAACATTTCTGGCGGAAGCAAAACTAAGGTTAACTAAGGTGTGTGTGTGTATATATATATATATATATATATATATATATATATATATATATATATATATATATATATAATACAAACCCACAAGGAAAAAGAAAAATGATTCCAAGTTCTTTCCTGTATTCAGAAGTACACCTACCTCGTCAGGGAATGAAGGGAGAAGACGAGATGCCGAAAATATATACAGCGGGACGGAAACAAAAAGCTTAGTACATAATTAACAAGAGTTAATGAGAGGCAAAAGGAATTTTAACAGGATATTGTCAGTTTTATACATTCCTGCACTGTTATTGAAATTATTTTTAGAATGGATAAATGCACATTCTAGAATTCCTTTCAATTATATCTCTGTTTTTAACGAGCGCTTTAAAACTATATATTACATCTATACATATGGTTAAACAATGCGTTGGAATTATTTGCTGTTCTACACGCATATTTATGCTGTTTCACCCTAATATCTAACGTTTTACCAGTTTGGCCTATATATTAGGGTAAAACAGCATAAATATGCGTGTAGAACAGCAAATAATTCTAATGCATTGTTTAACCATATGTATAGATGTAATCATAGCATCAAGTGGGATAGTTCTAAAGCGCTCGTTAAAAACAGAGATATAATTGAAAGGAATATTCTAGAATGTGTATTTATCCATTTTAAAAATAATAATTCAATAACAGTGCGGGAATGTATAAAATTGACAATATCCTGTTAAAATTCCTTTTGCCTCTCATTAACTCTTGTTAATTATGTGCTAATCTTTTTGTTTCCGTCCCGCTGTATATATTTTGGGCATCTCACCTTCATTCATTCATTTCACTGTTTAATTGTGAAATTCATCCCACACACACACACACACACACACATATATATATATATATATATATATATATATATATATATATATATATATATATATATATATATATATATATATATATATATATATATATCGTAATGCTAGCACTATAATAATAATGATGATAATAATGGTTAATTGATAATAGTTATAATTCATTGTTAATGATGATGGTGATGAGGCTGGGGTCACGATGATCTTTTCAGATCAAATAATGTTATTAATTAGGTTGATTGATAGAATGAGTTTTCTTCCTTTATTAAACAAAATAAATGATTTATGAATGAGACAAAATGTAAGTTGTTTTTTACAGTTGAAACTAAATGTGCACTGGAATAATGACTTCAATATTTATAACGCGCGAAGTAATGATTAGTCTTTATATAAAGTTAGGTGAATGATACCAGGCCTAAATGGGGCCTGCACAAATGGTGTTCACATGGTGGTAGCTCTCGTGTCACTGGTTGTTCGGAGAGAGAGGTCGAAGTGCGATGTCGGCGTCCTACTCGAGAAGTCCTTGTAACGAGGTTGAGGTGTGAGGCAAGGCATAAGGACATCCCTTGAGTGAATCCTCGCGATGTGACGTCATCTTAGTCGTGCTTGTGTGACGTCATCTTAGTCGTGTTTGTATTGATGGAACATCGCTAAAGTATAGGTAGTGACTTATCATACACCCTGTATATATATATATATATATATATATATATATATATATATATATGTGTGTGTGTGTGTATATATATATATATATATATATATATAGATAGAGGGTGTATGATAAGTCACTATCTATCTTTAAATGGTTGTAGTAATTTTATTTTTGAACTGATTTTAATGAAACAAACTGTAAATGATACATTATCCAATGAGGTTTTACGCACAACACTTTAAATTTCCACATATGCTCCTGCACTGTCAACACATTTCCTTAATCGAACTGGCACGTTCGCTACTGCTGATCGCGATATGTTTTCAGGGATATTGGTAAGAACATTGGTTATTCTCTTCTCCAGTTCATCCGGTTTTTTTTTGGTTTCGTGCGTTAAACTTCTTCCTTGGCCAACCCCGACAGGAAAAAGTCACAAGGCGTGAAGTCTGGGTTGCGGGGAGGCCATTCATGAACGCCACTTCTCTCAATCCATCTTCCTGGGAAATGATCGTGCAGCCATGCGCAGACACATTTGCGAAATGAGGGAGTGCCCCATCCTGCATGAAATGAACTGTTGCGATGTTTTCCGACTGAGAGATGACTGGCCACACACGATCTTGTAACATTTCAAGGTATTTTGCACCATTCATTGTGTCCCCTCAAAATGAAAGGCCCAACAACTGTGGTAGATGTGATACCACATCAGACTGTTACCCTTGGACCACCCTGAGCCTTTTTCACTCAATGGTCAGGGTTGCTTGCTGCCCAGTAATGACAGTTGTGTCGATTCATGAACCCGTCAACGTGAAACACTGCCTCATCACTCCACAAAATGTTTTCAAACAACTGAGGCCAGTCATCATTCCAACCCAAAGAGATTTCTGCGAATTCCCTCCTTCTGTCACAGTCATCAGGAAACAGCTGATGCACATAATGGGTTTCCAAGGTTTGAAAGACAGGTCTTTCCTGAGAATTGTCTGCACTGCGTAATGTGTCAGTCCACTTTCACGTGCACCTGCACACACTGATTTTCCGGGGCTTCTTGTGAACATCTCACTGTGGCGATGTTCTCGGGAGTCCGTGAGGTTGATGGTCGTCCAGATCTTTTCTTGTCTGTGACACAGCATGTTGTCATTAACTTTTGGTGGCAGTTCTTGATTGTTCATGCATTCACTGTTGCAGTAACTCCATGTTCAGCCCTCCCCCTCCGCCACCTTTGAACTCGTATCACTGATACCCAAACCTCATAACGGGATGCGATTTTCCCTCTCTTGCAAACTCATAACTGGAGGCATTATTCACCTGAAAAAAGAAAGTCATGTTAATTTCTTAAAACCTTATTTGATAATCTATCATTTACAATTTGTTTCATTAAAATCAGTTCAAAAATAAAATTACTACAACCATTTAAAAATAGGTAGTGAATTATCATACACCCTATATATATTTTTTTATGAAGGAAGATGGGGCCAAGGGCAAATACCCGCAAATTCGCCACTCCCATAGAAGAAGAAGAGAAACAAAATCAAGGTCCGGGGTTTTCGAGATGGCTAGACACTCTGCGTTTCAAAGATGGGAGATCATAGACAGGAGGAAAGATGGATTGAGGAAGATTGCTCCAGAGTTAACCGGTTGAGTAGATGAAAGACCGAAAATACCGATTAACCCTCGCATTAGATAGTTGAACAGAATAGGAATGAGAAACTGTAGAAAGTTTGGTACTGCGTGCTCTCCTTAAAGGAGGAGGCATGTAGTTAGAGAGTTCAGAAGAGCAATGTCCGTTATGATAACGATAGTACAGTAAAGAGAAAGTGAAGCAACATTGCGGCGAAGAGAGAGAGATTGAAGACAATCAGTAAGAGGCGGGGAATTGATGAGATGAAAAGCCTTTGATTCCACCCGGTCAAGTACGGCTGTTTGGGTCGAGGGGCGAACAAGACCCCTCTACAGAGAGAGCAACTGAGTTGGGGGTGAAGAAACCGCGGAGGCGGTACAGCACACCTAACCTCTTAGAAGCCGTTTTAGAAAGAGAGTATATGTAATTTTTCCAGGAAAGATTACGAGAAAAGGAAACACCAAGAATGTTAAGAGAAGAGGAAGGATTAAGTTGTGTATTGCTGAAGGTAAGGGGTTAGTCGTGTGGAAGATTGTGACGAGTAGACAGATGGAGGAATTGAGTTTTTGAGGCATTGAAAGCCACAAAGTTTTCTCTGCCCCAGTCAA
Source organism: Bathynomus jamesi (assembly GCA_023014485.1). Taxonomy (NCBI): domain Eukaryota; kingdom Metazoa; phylum Arthropoda; class Malacostraca; order Isopoda; family Cirolanidae; genus Bathynomus; species Bathynomus jamesi. The sequence goes on from JAJOZX010000348.1 coordinate 1,274,209, forward strand.
ATATAGCAGAAAGATGTCAGGTGTCCCACAGCCGTATATATATATATATATATATATATATATATATATATATATATATATATATGAAATAAATAATGAACTAACTGACGATCCAAAAGAAATATCTGATACATTGAGAGCTCAATATGAATCAGTTTTCAGTACCCCAAAAAGTGACAAAGCGATACCTGACATAAATGCATTCTTTGAAGAGGAATTGCAAGGAGAGTATATAACAGACTTTGATTTTACACCAGAAGATGTAGCGAGAGCTATAGGTCAAGTGAAACCACATTCAGCTGCAGGTCCGGACAATTGGAACGCATTATTGATTTAAAACTGTAAAAATGAAATAGCTACACCTTTATACTGGATATGGAGAAGATCCCTAGACACTGAGGAAATACCGAGCATCTTCAAAAGAGCAAACATTGTCCCTATATATAAAGGAAGGGACAGATCTCAAGCAAAGAGCTATAGACCAGTGTCATTGACGTCCCACCTCACCAAAGTATTTGAAAGAATAGTTAGAGAGAAAATTTATGATTTCCTGGAGACACGGGAAAGATTCAACGAAAATCAGCATGGATTCCGAGCAGGTAGATCATGCCTATCACAACTAATAGAACACTACAACAATATCCTAGATGCATTGGAAGGCAATGACAACTACGATGTTATATGCACAGATTTTGCTAAAGCTTTCGATAAATGTGACCATGGTATAATAGCACATAAAATTAAATATATGGGAATAACAGGCAAAGTGGGAAAATGGATCTACAACTTCCTTAGAGATCGTCTGCAGGTCGTCAAAATTCAAGGTATATCATCATCAGAATCGGAAGTACGCAGCTCAGTACCACAAGGGACAGTACTGGCCCCACTCCTGTTCATTATCATGCTAACAGACATAGACAGCGGAGTAAACAGCAACAGTATAGTAACATCCTTTGCAGACGATACAAAGATCAGCAGAAAAATCAGCGATGTACATGACGTGGAGACCTTGCAGAGGGACACGAACAAAATATACAAATGGTCAGAAGAGAATATGTCATTCAACGCCGAGAAATTTCAGCTCTTGAGATATGGTAGAAAAGAAGAACTTAAACAGACTGCATATTATGCTCCAGATAGACAGGAAATTCAGAGAAGCACGAAAGCGATTGATCTCGGGATAATAATGACAGATGATGCGAAATTCGAAACAAAATCAGATAGCGATAAATAAAGCAAAAAGAGTCGCCGGACAGGTACTAAGAACGTTCAAGAGAAGGGACAGGACAGTAATGATTCCCCTGCTAAAAACACTAATTATACCAAAACATGAATGCTGCTCAGTTTTGACGTCCCCATATAAAAAGGAAGAAACTAATAAACTAGAAGAAACGCAAAGGCATTTCACAGCCAAGATTGATGGCTGCAAAGAACTCAACTACTGGAAAAGACTACGTAAACTAAATCTGTACTCACTGGAAAGAAGAAGAGAGAGGTACATCATAATCTACATATGGAAAATGATCGAAAAACTTGTACCAAACCTAAAACTAAACCCAATTACCATTCAAACAACACTGGAAAATAGGAAAGGCAGAATGTGTAGTGTTCCCAAATTAAAGGCCCGACAAGGGACCTCCTCAACCCTGAAGGAAAATAGCTTGGTTGTCAGGGGGCCAAGACTTTTCAACCAGCTTCCTAAGGACCTCAGAAACGTAACGGGGGTCAAAGTTGAAGTCTTCAAGAAAAGACTGGATGCCTGGCTCAGGACAGTACCAGATGAGCCGGGCGTGCCTGGCTATGTACGGTGGAGAGCGCAAGAAAGCAACTCGCTCCTCCACCAGGCCAGACCTAGAGGCGGGGCCACCAGCTTGACCTCCGTGTGAAGAGAGACCAACACACGAAACAACATAAGGTTCATAAGGTAAGGTGTATATATATATATATATATCAGGGATGGGAAATCGAAATCTTTTTCGATTCAAATTCGAATCCGATTTTCACGCAATTAGAAATATAGATTCGAATTCGGATTCAAATTTTTCGGTTTCTATCGATTCGAATTTTTTTCCGATTCGGATTATTTCTTTTTCGATTTCGATCCGATTCGAATCCGATTCGGATCCAGGCCTAATTTTTCTTGATTTTTATGAGTTCATTTAATAAAATTATACCTATCATCGTTGTTTTAGTCAAGGGGTGGCTATTATTAATAAGTTTCATTTTTAATAAATAATACAGATAATTCTCAGTCTATTAACGATCTAAGTAATAACTTTAGATTTACTCTTAATAAGGTGCAAAAAAAAATCATTCATATAAGCTAATTTATGAAACAATTAAGGCTCATATATACAAGAAATATTAATTATAGCATAAATAAAAATTAAAATATGATAATAATACTTTAAGAAATATATCCACTGTATAGATACAAATTTATAAATTAAAATTAGCCCTGACAACTAAGATATTTTCAATGTTCGAAGGCAAAAGGTTATTTCTTTGAGGAGCGTGTGAAATTGTCACTCTCGGACAATACCAAAATTTAAGGATTAAGATTAGCACCTTAATGGATGGAGTATAGGATTAGTATGATTTTTGTCCGAGCAAACAGATTCTCGGAAAGGTCAGTCTTTACCTGTGGTGAAACCGGAAACGTTAATAAGCCTTATAAGTTATTTATAAGTTATAACCAAACTTTTAAAATCCGGATCCATATTTTTTATCGATTTGAATTCGAATTCGGATTCATCGTTTCTTTTCGATTCGGCTCAAAATTTCGATTCAGATCCGCGCCCGTTTTTCGATTCGAATTTTTTTTCGATTCAGATTTCTCAAAAAATATCGATTAATTCCGATTATCGATTCGAATCCGATCCGATTTCCCATCTCTGATATATATATTATATATATATATATATATATAATCGGAAAATAGATGAATGATTGACCACGTGTACCTTTTGCATATACAAAATAGCCCGACCACCATTCGAGCACGGGACCTTTGAATCGAATTTGCGCTGTCGCAGACTAGTGGTCAGACCCCGCTAGTCCGAATAAGAGGTCATGGGTCTGAATCCTGGTGGGAGATATTTCGCATTGCAAACATCGCTCGTCCTTATACGTTTATTTCTATCTCCAGTATATGATACGTTCGTGTTAATCCATATAGATTTTGAATTAATTCTGTCCATTGGTTGAATGCAGGGGGTTAACACGTAAAAACATTTCTGGGCGTCAGACTGTTTTAACTTTTATTCTGTCGTAGCCTAGTGGTCGAGATCTGTGACTTCGAGTCAGAGGTCCAAGGTTCGAGTCCTGGTTGGGATATTTTGCTTCTATATATATATTAGTTTTTTCTACAACAAACACATACCCTTATGAGTTTTTGTTAATTCTTTCGGTATTTATTGCCGACCAATTTTTATTTCAACTTACATCAGGGATACTCAAACTTTTTCGCAGGCTGGCACACAAAAAATATTATCCAACTGCCAAATCCGCTCTCTCTCTCTCTCTCTCTCTCTCCCTCCCTCTCTCTCTCTCTCTCTCTCTCTCTCTCTCATCTCTCCTCTCTCTCTCTCTCTCTCTCTCTCTCTCTCTCTCTCTCTCTCTCCACCATTTTTAAATCTGTTTTTCAAAACCTTCGCGTACCCACTTTTGTGTATCCCTCTTAATCACTTTTTTGCCTCATCTTAACTCTGAGAAGAAGGACTGTTTCTTTTTAATCTGGGAGGCGATTCCAATTTAATTGGCAGAATGGAACCGCATGTCAATGGCGGTTTAACTCCATCCAATTAAGGCATTTCCCTCGTTTCGATCATTTTTAAGGTAATCCAGATTTTATTTCTTGTTTATTTTATTATATTTGTTTTCCTGCTTTTTTACTCTTGTTCTTCTTATTATTTTCGATATCCAAAATAAAGGGTATTCAATTATACAGTGTTCGATTTAGTTTTATTCAAATTTTGTTTCGTAAAAATTTTATATTTTTGTATTTAAATATCATAAATGAATTTCTGTGGAAAAGGTTTGTTTGTGGAGAACCGCCATTTAAGGATGAATAAAATAACCAACGCTGAAAAAAATTTTTTTTTTTCAAAACCACTTATCAAACGTTTCGGGAGACACGACTCCTATCCTCAGTTTTTGCTAGTTAGATATAAAATGTGGAAATAAAATGTGTAAAAGTAAATACGAAAGCCTACATCGAAATACAAAAGCGGACAGAGGAGGTAGCGATGAATACCCCTGGAGCTTTTGCCAGTACTTCAGCGATGGTGGGTTTTGACTTTAGACGTTTACTTCAACTGAGTAATTTGAATCGGGTAACCCACCAACTTTGCGCATATGTTTCTAATCCCTGGAGCTTCGCGAGACCAATGGAGAGTTCGCTAGTTGAAATTACTCAATTAAAGTAAATTCTTAGAGTGAAAATTAGCTACCAGTTAAAAATGCCTTTTTGTGTTATACGATAAAGAACGATGCTTTAATGATTCGCCGCCAACCCGTTTTTAAATAAGTTTTGCATTGTAGATACGTTGATGACATATTTTTACTCTTCAAACAGCTTTTAACTTACCATAATTCCAAACATCTATGTATTGAATTTACTAAGGAAGAGGAATATCGCTCTTCGCTGTCATTTCTTGATGTTAATGTACAGGGTGTCCCGGAAGACTGGACTCATAGGGAAAATAGACATTATATTTTTAAAGTGAAACAAACACATTTCTAATGTCAGTTTTACATATTTCAGGAAAGAAAATACCCTGATGGCTCAGTATACCAATCAAGAGAAGGTGGAACTGGTATTGCTACATGTTTCCAGAAAAAGCCAGAGAGAGGCATGTCAGTTATTTCACGAACATGCCCCCCCTCTGGCTTTTTCCCGAAACATTCTAGCAATACCAGTTCCACCTTGTCGTGATTGGTATACTGAGCCATGAGGGTATTTTCTTTCCTGAAATATGTAAAACTGACATTAGAAATGTGTTTGTTTCACTTTAAAAATATAATGTCTATTTTCCCTATGAGTCCAGACTTTTGGGACACCCTGTCCACAGACAAAATAATAATTTGTCCATATTATTCTGTTAGAAAAATTTCACAGAACTCGATACTACTTTTTGAGTAACCGACATTTTGGATTTACTCTAAGATATATTAATTGCAAATGTTATTGAAAGTTAAAGATTACGTATGCAGTGGTAAATATTTATTTCAACATATTGGTATACATTATACAGACTGTTTAACTTCCATTTTGAACTGTTCGATCCTTGAACAAATAATGCCCAAAAAGTCCCAATATACTTGTATACTTACAACTTATGCCGTAAGGCAAAGGTGCCAAACCGGTCATTCACTAAACATGTTTTAGTCGACTGCAAGGCAATAATGGGCATTAACCCCAGAGTGATCTAAATATAGAAAAGAGTCAGACGAGTGTTATTTTAATCAATTCATGTCGAATGGACGGGCAGGATATAATGGGTATGAAAAATGAGACATTTTGGGAATAATGTTTGCTGCCTACTTCTCACATCTTAATGCAACTGCGTATAAAAAGTCAAATATTCAAAGATATAGTTGACGTACAGTTTGGAAGAAAGTTCGCCTTGACCCATACAATTTATTAAAAGCTTAAAAAAATACTAATTGGTAATACTGAGGTTTCCGTTTTTTAAATTTTTTATTCGTTTTAGTGACAGTAATAAAATTTTGATGACAAAACTCAACTTTTTGAGTTTTAGAAATTTTGTTTTTTTTCAGGCGATTTTTTTCGAAACTATCTATTTGTCTATCTATCTATCTATCTGTTTATATATATATATATATATATATATATATATATATATATATATATAAATGAAAATGGTCTTAAAAACAAAATTCATCAGAATTACTGTGCAAGACAATGGAATTTCTTGTACTTTCGAGGCAAATTCTACGCAGAAATGTATAATAGAAATTTCTACACGTATTTACAGATAGAATTATGAAATAACTTACTGTGATGAATTATTAAAAGTCTGTAAATAGCAGTTGTACATTTGAAAAGCATTTACATCAAAACAAATTCGAAAGTTATTAAATGAACCATCTATCTCTCAGTGTGTATAATTTAAAAATTTAAAAATTTCTTCTTCGAAGGAATTCGCTGGTGATTTTTCAAAGAATTTTAGAAATAATTTTTTGAATCTTCTCACCCATTTTTAACTTGTTCAGTTCCCCTCTTTCTCTCTCTCTCTCTCTCTCTCTCTCTCTCTCTCTCTCTCTCTCTCTCTCTCACACACACTTCAAGTTACACATACGATCATGCCTTATTATAATGATGATTACATCGCCAAACCGGAGAGCATCCTTGTTAGAAAATTGGTTGAGATTAAAATTGTGGAGTTGAGACATTCAGTTTAAAAATCACTATCTTTGGCTGTCTGAATGTTCAATGGTTTAAAAATTTATGACATCCTAAACCAACGACACAGGTTCGAATTTTGTTAGGGAGGAAAATTTTAATTCTCTTTAATTTATATTCCCCGTGATTTTGCTCTCAGTGTATGAAAATATGCTTATGCTTCATTAATAATTACTTATTGGGGACGGGAAGGTTTTATATATATATATATATATATATATATAATATATATATATATATAGAGAGAGAGAGAGAGAGAGAGAGAGAGAGAGAGACACACACACACACACACACACACACACAACTGACAAACAAATAGACACTTCCGGTTTTTTCATAGTTTTTCATTTGATAATAAAAGTCAATAAATAATAACAGATTTACTGAATTGATGAGCTTTGCCATTTGTTTTCGAGGACAATTATCGTGGTGTCTATTTTTGTAAACCCTTGTATATATATATATATATATATATATATATATATATATATATATGTGTGGTGTGTGTGTGTGTGTGTGTGTGTACTTTGTCAGTTTTCCTGCCTCTTATTTCACAAGTATTTTGTGAAATAAAGTTTTAGCATTTTAGATAAGTACTTGGTTTATATGTGTAAATGTAAGCGCTTGCATTATTTCCTTATAAATAAAAGGTTTACTCACTCGAGTATCACAAATGTTGTAATAATTTTTAGATACGTACTGAACACATAAGAACCTGAGAACATCCACTGTAAAACTTAAAGAGGTTTTCCTGCCACCAAAATTACGTTATATTTTATTTAATATCCTACGAAAATGTTATATTCGTAATGAAGTTAATTAAATAACATTTATAAAGAAATATGAAATTGGCTGATTTGGTAAGTTTCATTTTTACTTAAAACTGAAATTTAATTTACGTTATTAGAAGTGTAATAATTTCGTATGATATCAAAGATATAACTACACCGTAATTTGGTTGCGGATAGGGCATGGTTCAGATTAATCAGTTAATCATTTAATCATTGTTTCGAATTTTATCATTAATTAATTAAGAAATATTTTTAGAAAAATGATGGGAAATGATTAACGTTTCTCATAATTTCAGCATTATTTTATCTTAAATTTTGTAATGTATCATTTGAATTTGGCACCTTTTTGCGTGTATAAACTGTCTAATCCGCCCATGCAAAATGTTTTCTTCGGTCTTATCTCACGCAACAGAAACAAAGTTCTTTCTTACTCTTTACAGAAGTATTTAATTTTTAATCATTTTTAATCAGTTAATCATTAATTAATTAGCAAATTTCATCATTCATCACTTTTTCCTAAATAAGCTTAATTAACCATGCCCTAGTTGCAGATAAGATGCCATCTAAATATTAGGAAAGTTTTCCTTTATTATTTACAGTGTACAGAAGACGGAATACAGAAAACCCATTAGTAGTATGGGCGTAAAATGGAAGACGAGCGCAAGAATGTTGCAATGAGTTAATGATCAACGTTGCAATATGTTGCAAAGGGGTTATGCAACAAGGTGTGGGGTTTATTCAAGGAAGTGGGAGGGGTATGCAATGAAGGGGAGAGGATCATGCAACATCAGTGTTGAAAGGGGGGTAGGGTTATGCAACAACTCAATGCTGCCAAGGGGGAGAGGGGAGGGAGCTTCGGGGGGAGAATGGAGGATGACCTCCCCCCAAAGGGGTAGTCTTAACCTAAGAGAGGAAGAGAGAAAGGAAACGGAGAAAGGAGACGGAGGAGGTCTTTGGGGAGAAGGTGGGATGTCCTCACCCCCCAAATGGAAACCTAACCGAAGAAGGAAGGAGAGGGTTCTTTATTTCACCGGAGTCCGACGAATTATGAGCGTCCAGGGGCCAAGCAGGTGTTATATAGAGGATCGTGAGTTGCCAGATATCACTTATTTATATATGGAGGGGGTTACCAGATACCAACATTTATTTTAATTGTTCACCTATACCTTATTAGGTTGAGTTGGTAGATACCACAATTTATTTTAATTACTTATTTATTAAAGGCAAGATTGACTTTCTCCTTAATTTTGTTCAGCAAGAGAACTAATTATTTAAACGATACCCAATATTAATAATAAAAGAAATACACTAGACAATTGGCTTAGCAAAAGAAATCGTTCCAATAACATATTATCTAAGAATAATATTCAATTTACCTATAATTCGCTTTCATTTATTCTAACACCTTAGAATGTATACTGTCTATTTACTTTTGACAATCCTTTCTATATATTGTCCGAAGTGAATGAAAAAACAAATTACAGCAGAAAAAATAACAATACACACCTTATATATATATATATATATATATATATATATATATATATATATATAAGAAAAACTGATTATTTTAACTAACTTCACCTAAAGTGATTAATTACTTTCATTCCTTTCTTTGAAAGCATCTCTGGAAAAAATGTATAAATTCGAAGCAGGTGAACCCTCGAGCTGACCGCAAAGGCTGACCGCAAAGGTCCATTTGGCCCAATTTCAACCATACACCTTAAGAAAACCTCTCTACACTCTTATTATTGTTTGCATCACTGTTATTATCATAATGAAGTTAAAACAACATAAATATGTACATAAGCATCACGTGTTTGTTTTCCAATAGACTAAATTAGACTTTAATTAAGTAATAAGTTTCGTTATCATATTCCCAATGCAACAATATATATATATACAGGGTGGGCCGTAAGTTTCCATACATAGGAAAATTTAAACGTTTGTTTTTATGTTTCAGATACCCTAAGAATATGCGTTTGACGAAAGAGCAACGAATTGAAATCATACTGATGGCTGGGTCGGGAAGCAGTCGCATGGTTGCAATGAACTTTAACAGAAAACATGGAACGAACATCACACACGACACTGTGGCAAAACTTATTAACAAGTTTCAGAAAACTGGAAATGTTGCAGATCAACCGCGAAGTGGTCCAAGACGTACAGCCACCGATGAAGACACAACAGCTACGATACTTACAGCGTTTACACGGAGTCCCAGAAAAAGTACACGACGGTTGTCTGCAGAAAGTGGTGTCAGCAGATCGAGTATCAGGCGCATTTTGAAAGCAAACAAATGGCATCCATACAAATTGCATATGGCACAGCATTTGAGTGAAGACGACCCGGATAGACGGATGGAATTCTGTGAATGGGCATTAACCAAAGTGAACGAGGATGCAAACCTTTCAACTAAGATCTTGTTTACCGATGAAGCAAATTTTTACGTCAATGGAGAGGTTAATCGGCAAAACATACGTTATTGGAGTAATGCTAACCCTAACTGGCTGAGTCCGACGAAGATGCAAGGTGCCGGTAAAGTGATGGTGTGGGCCGGGATATGGGGTGACAGAATTATTGGACCAATTTTTGTCAGTGGAAATCTTAATGCCGAAAGGTATCTTAACATGTTGCAAGAAAGATTTTCCCATCCCTGCTAAACGAGGAAGGTAACTTCCCAGTTTACTTCCAGCAAGATGGAGCTCCACCTCATTATGGTCTTCACGTGCGTCGGTATTTGGATCAGCAGTTTCCGGATGCTTGGATTGGTCGGCGTGGTCCTGTGGAGTGGCCTTCCAGATCCCCAGATCTCACCCCCCTTGATTTCTATCTTTTGGGGCACTTGAAGGCCATGGTGTATCAGGAAAAGATACGAGACATAAATCATCTAAAGGAACGTATCACCAACGCCATTACAAGCATAACGTCAACTGTGCTAATGCGTGTTCATCAACAGTGGGGAACACGTATTGAAATGTGTTTTCAAAACAATGGCAACCATGTAGAGCATATTATATAAATAAAAATGGTTGTCCATAAAAAAATGTTTATTTTTCCTATGTATGGAAACTTACGGCCCACCCTGTATATATATATATATTATATATACAGAGAGAGAGAGAGAGAATCGAAAAACTGAAGACGACACACACACACACACACACACACACACACACACACACACTGAAAGAAAGTTTTTTTTATTATGTATGGATATAGTATTCACAGCTTTAATTTTCAGAACTATATTGGAACTCATTTACCGAGTTTATAACGGCCGTAAGTAGTCACAGCAAAATTTTTTTTAAATATAAATAAAGGAATGAAAAGAAAAACAAAAATATTTATAATTTCTTTATTATAAAATCCTATCGATAAGATCATAAAGGGTAAAGTTCATTTTGACAAAGATCAAGATTTTCACTCCGCCTTAGACCTACAGTTTAACGTTGAATCCGAACTAAGCTGCAGCACGGGCAGGCTGAAATTACAATGTCATCGCCCGGACTCGATCTCTCAACGAGCACCCCAGCGTCTTAACCACTAGGATATCTAGGGCGCCCATTTATCTACCAACCCAAGCACACATTCATTTTCATGAGCTAAACACAATTTAATTACACTCCTACGCGAGAATTGGCAGGTAAAAAGTCAAGCCGCAAACATATATTTTGCAAATATTTGAAACCATCGTGGTAGAGACTGTAAAAGGCAATTAACACACACACACACACACACACACACACACACACACACAACACACACACACACACACACATATATATATATATATATATATATATATATATATATATATATATATATATATAAACAATTCCACAAGGCAGGAATCTTGGGAAAGCTGAGAATAGTATGACCCCAAAAAATAATAATGTACAAAAACATTCTGCTTGTAGAGATCTAGATTTCTTATTTTCTAATGATCTTTGTGTCATTGGATGTTACTGTGCTGTCTCTGGTAATGATCTATGTCAGGGTTATGAAGAGTAGCGGCGCTAATTTTGTTTCCTGTGGTACTGAGCTGAGTGGCTCTGAGGAAGATATTCCTATAACGACTTGCATCCACTCAAGTTGTCCATCTCCCTATCCAAAATGGGAAAAAAATTGAGGATCAAATAGTATGACTGCAAATAATAATAATAATAATGTAAAATATCGTCGTGATAAAGATTTGCAAGAGCCAATACACAATGTCAGCATTAAATCTACGGAGAGAAGATAAAGACACCATTGGTCGACCAATCAGGACGTCCAAAGCGTGGGCCCGTTATATCGGTGTTACGAATGACTAGAACTGCACAGCATACTCCAGGGAACCAGGGAATTGTACAGAGAGAGCACAATCTCCTTGTTTCCGCCTCCTAATATAACCCGATCGCTTTCTCTATTTGTCGTATTTACTTTACCTATAAGTTCTGTGGCGCGTGCAACAGGCTACCTTCAGAATAGGAGAACAGTTCCTCTGCGGTTCAGTTCAAGAAAATGGATAGGACGAACTTTGCATACCATTTGCGGTGTAGGAATTTTTTTTCCTGGAACCGCAACCACTGATACATCCTCGGTATGGGATGCAATACTTATTGAGGTACTTCTTGTCCTTGTAACTCCCTATCTTTCATATACACTTTCCACATTGTGTCCGACAACTAATACAGAAACTCTTTCCAAAATTGTTGTGAAAGAAGCTTTATGCAAAAGTGTAATGAAAAAAGAACAGCTTCAGAGTTCATTCACACCACGCGTACACTTATCTCGTATACACAGCTAGTGGAAAATAAAACGCACCAATGAAACTCTAGACTCATTTAAAATAACCTAAACTATGAATATATCATATCATCCCTCAATTTCGTACAAATGTTTTTACAACGCATTCTTTCATCTCTCCTTGGACTATCTCGTGATGTGGCTGAAGATATGCTAATAATTTTTAACTAAACGTAACTATCGTACGCAATACGATATTTCTTTGACCCTTCTAAACTATTTTCTGTTCTCATATATAAATGATTTTGTCATAAATAAATTTATACAAATAAATTATATTAACGTAGTGATGGTATGCATTGTACAAATTATACCATTGTTGCGAGTTATCATTTAAACTAAACATGCTTCTAAAATCGACACTGTTGGACCCGTGTAAGAACTTGAAAACCTCGATGAGTTGACGGCGCAGCCTCAGAGTTTCCAGCGAAAACAATAGGATGCTCATTTATCTACCAACCAACCAAACATTGTCGTACATTTTCACGAACTAAACACATTTTATTCACACTCCGGCACACTATTTGAGAGAAACATGGGCCCATATTTTTCCTTTTTGCCTAGCAAACGATACTCGTCTCTAAATTCTATTAAATACTCACGCAGACCTTCAGCCACAATCTCACTGCAAACCTCGTCATGATATATATTAATGTAGTGGTAAAAATCGTGACCCGACAATTCAGCGCAGGACAATTCAGCGCCGACAATTCAGCGCCGACAATTCAGCGCAAGACAATTCAGCGCAAAGACAATTCAGCGCAAGCCAATTCAGCGCGAAAATACCAACAAAGAAGAAGAAAGAACAAATCCAGAGGGAAGAGAGGCTTGCAACTGTTAGGTTAGGTTAGGTTAGGTTTCTAGTTTTTGAAATAAAATCTTAATTTTAACAATTCTAAAAATTTTTGTTTTTTTAAATAAAATTTTAATAATTATACTCCTTTGAATTTTATCTCCGATTTGTCACTCCTTCGTTATGTCACTCCTTCGTTACGGTATTTATGTCACTCCTTTTTTATGTCACTCCTTTGAAATGTCACTACTTCGATACAGACCCAATTTAGCATATATATAAATATTCAAATTTTTCTTTTTTTTATTTATTGCGATTTATTTGTATTTTTAACTAAACTTTTAAATGTACTGACTTGCGCTGAATTGTCGGCGCTGAATTGTCTTGCGCTGAATTGTCTTTGCGCTGAATTGTCGGCGGTGAATTGTAGGCGCTGAATTGTCCTGCGCTGAATTGTCGGTGCTCCGGTAAAAATACTTAAGGTTCTCCATGATGACAAGATTTACATTCTCAGTCGCGGGGTACGAGTACTCGGTATGGTGCAACATGACATAATTTCGCTTGTCGCACCACTCATCAACAAGACTCACTAACCATATCCGTTGCTTCTCTTCTGCACGTGTTGTTTCTTCTACTTCACGGTATATGTAAGCTTTTATAAAGTTTAGTCCTACAACATAGTTCAATACATCACTTGTACACGAAATCCTACAATGCTCTCGCCAGAATAGCCATAGAGTATTTGTACCTCTTGTTCCTTCGCACGTTCAATGTAGCCTTAAAAGCTTCAAAGGATGGTGGAATAGGTCTTTCATGTTCACCAATCTTCACACTTTATCGAATATCACTTCATAAAACTCGAGTACGCAATATTAAAGTAGCCATCACTATTTTCGTCTACGTGAGATTTCTTAAATACACGTCTGAGCCACGGCTTGCAGCGCTCAACTGACCACGCAGGGGTAGAGATATGCTCAGGTAGTAGCAGGAGTCATATGACCGATCATATAGGGGGCGGAGCTTAGGACAGATAATTCAAATGAATGAATTTATTAATATCTTACCATCTGTTAATTTCTAGGAGAAAGAATAAAGGCGAGATATCCCATTATAAAAGTTACGCTAGGAATTCCGGGGTACTAGGGCACAATAGTACCCCAGGTAGAGTTTAAGGGTTAAACTTACAAAAAACTCGTAATAATTTTGATACTACGATTTCAAGGTTTTACGCATCTCTGTTCATAGTTAAAATAGGCGTAAGTTTTCTTCAAAACTGATTAAGTCAGTTTAAAACTTAAGCTTACATAATGTTTAGTTAACTTTAAACTTGCTTTTTGTTATGTATTAAAACCAATTACTATTTGAGTTTGATAGTTCTTCCTCTTTCGACTCTGTTATCTGAAAAGCTCTTCACTCTGTGTCCTTAAGGTTTCAGTCTATTTATTAATGTTGTCTTTAAATGATAGGGCGTAGAAATGAATTCTTACTGTGATAACTTTATTCTCAAATGAAAGGAGTTAAGTTTTTTAGAGGAGTATTGAGCTGGTGAAGGAGAGAGTAGGTCTTCTCTTACAAATCCCACTTTTATAGTATTCAATTCTTGAGTGAAACCCTATCACTGCTAAATTTTACACAAGTTGTATGTCAGTTAGGCATTTGAACGAAACGTTTTTGTAACACTGAATTAATTCGATGTGTAACATTAGCGAAATTAGATACATATATATTATATATATATATATATATAATGCTAATAGCTCTGGCTGATGAATTTATGTTAACACTAGAAATAACAGAAAACACAAGAAAAAACAACTGCATAGATTCGTGATCACAAACAACAGCAACCTAATAGATAATGTAAGAATATCCCAACTGTAATATCGGATCAAAACATTATTGAAATAACACCCAATATTAAAGCAAGAAGAAAGGAAAGAACACGAACAACAGAAAGAAGCAAATTCGAAATTTTTAATTTTCACACCAAAGGTATAAACTGGGAAGATGTTGCATCCAGCATGGAAGTAATAGATTGGAATTCCATCTTCGTGAGATCATTGTGGAAGGAACAAACGTACAGGGATCGAATATCGTAGACATACCAATATTATTTTAAGGAAATGCCTAATTCTTAACGTAACTTAACTGTACCTAACCCAACTTACATTTCTTTAGGGTGAATTTCACACTTAAACACATGAAATGAATGAATGATGCAAACCACAAGGAAAAAGAAGAAATGTTTCCAAGTCCTTTCGTGTACTCAGCAGTACACCTCGTTCGGGAATGGAGAAGGCGAGTGGCGAAAATATATACATATGTACAACGGAACAGAGAAATAAAGAGATTAGCACATGGTTAACAAGCATTGATTAAACGCGAAAGACATTTTAACAAGATATTGTTAATTTTATACATTCTATATTTTATTCCTACTACTACTAATGGGAAAAAAACCTTGGTTTAACTTTACTTGTTCTAATGCTAGCATCAACAGAGATGAGTTTTTCAGAAATTGCCGTCGCCATCCATCTCCTGGCTCATATTTGTGCCTGGAATCGTGCAAAATTGTTCTTCGAGCGCCAAAATTTCCTTCGCCTGCGTGGTGGTGCTTCCAGGCTTTGTCAAATAAAGGAGATAGTCCTGAATTTACATACCTCTAACAAACGTCCTCCATTCCAGCTATTTTTTTATACAGGAATGAAGGGCCATGGCGAATTTCCGCAAAAAAGCCCCTCCCATTGAGGAAGAAGATACCCAAAATCAAGGTCCAGTTTTTTGAGATGCCTGGACACTCTACGTTTGAAAGAGTGGAGGTCACAAACAGAGGGAAAGGTGGACTGAGGAAGATTATTCCAGAGTTGACCGGTTAAATAGACGAACGATTGAAAATACTGATTAATCCTTGCTTTAAAAAGTTGGACAGAAAAGGAATGAGAATGTGATGAAAGTCTGGTACTGCGTGCTCTCCTTAAAGGCGGAGACATGCAGATGGAGTGTTCAGAAGAGCAATGTCTGATATAATAGCGATAGTAAAGAGAGAGTGATGCAACATTGTGGCGAAGGGAGGGGGACTGAAGGCTATCAGTAAGAGACGCAGAATTTGTGAGATGAAAAGTCTTAGATTCCACTCGGTCAAGTATGGCTGTGTGGGTTGAGACAGCCCACACATGTAAAGCATACCCTATACAGGGTACAGAGACAGCAACTGAGTCAGGTGAAGAAACTGCGGAAGCGATACAACACACCTAACCTCTTAGAAACTGTTTTAGAAAGAGGGTACATGTGTTCTTTCCAGGAAAGATCACAAGAGAAGGAAACAATAAGAATGTTAGAAATGGTGAAACTGAGTTTTTGATGCAATGAAAGTCACATGATTTTCTCTGCCCCAGTCTGAGATAGCAGAAAGATCAGAGGTCAGGTGCACCATTGCCATCTACGCGAAGCACGGAGTGACTGTTGGGCGGGACGCTTTATGAAACGGGTGGAGAAGTGGAATGATCGTCATAGGAGTGGATAGGTCAGAGAGTGCGACTTAATAGATCATTGATCAATAAAAGTTAAAGAGTGGGTGACAGTACAGAATCTGAGGAACATCACTGTTAATAGCTTTAGGAGAAAAACAGTGGCCATGTACATCCGCATCTAGAGATCGTCCAGAAAGGAAAATAGAGAGGAAGGCACAGATGAAAGGATTGAATCCAAAGGATATCAGTTTCGAAATTAAAGATTTGTGTCAGACTCTATCAAAAGCTTTTGATATGTATATCGCAATAACAAAGGTTTCACCGAAATCCCAAAAAGGGGATGACCAAGAGTTAGAGAGATATGCAAAAAGATCGCCAGTAGAGTTTCCCTTGTAGAACCCATACTGACGATCTGAAAGAAGACTGTAAGAAGAGAGGTGATTAAGAATTTTCCTATTAAGGATGGAATCAAAAACATTACAAAGGCAAGAAATCAAAGCAAATGGAAGATAGTTGGAGGGTTGAGAGTGATCACCCTTCTTTGGGACATGCTGAATGAAAGCGAACTTCCAGCAGGAAGGAATAGTATCAGATGAAAGACAAAGACGAAAGTGTTTGCCACGGCTAAGGTGTCTTTAGGCTTAAATTTGTTCTTCAACACAGTAAAGCACAATGAGGCGATTGTGGTTGTTTCAGACAAATATGTCGGAGGAATAGCATTGGAATCGTTCAGGGTTGAGTTGGAAGCGAAGTTCGAGCGAATAGTTCAGCTTTGTGAAGAGAAGAGATGGCAACTGAGCCAGATTGGAAAAGGGGGGAGGGGGAAGGACATGTAAAGTTGATGGAGAGGTTCTTAACTAGATGCCAGAAAGAGCGAGAAGACTTAGAATTGTATAGATTTTCACAATTTTATTGCATGAAGAAATTTTGGCGACTCGAAGAACAGATTTGCACGATTCCAGGCACAAATATGGCCAGGAGATGGATGGCGACGGCAATTTCTGAAAAACTCATCTCTGTTCCTGCTAGCATTAGAACAAGTAAAGTTAAACCAAGGTTTTTTTCCATTAGTAGTAGTAGGAATAAATATAGAATATAAAATTAACAATATCTTGTTAAAATGTCTTTCGCGTTTAATCAATGTTTGTTAACCATGTGCTAATCTCTTTATTTCTCTGTTCCGTTGTACATATGTATATTTTCGCCACTCGCCTTCTCCATTCCCAACGAGGTGTACTGCTGAGTACACGAAAGGACTTGGAAACATTTCTTCTTTTTCTTGTGGTTTGCATCATTCATTCATTTCATGTGTTTAAGTGTGAAATTCACCCTAAAGAAATGTAAGTTGGGTTAGGTACAGTTAAGTTACGTTAAGAATTAGGCATTTCCTTAAAATAATATTGGTATGTCTACGATATTCGATCCCTGTACGTTTGTTCCTTCCACAATGATCTCACGAAGATGGAATTCCAATCTATTACTTCCATGCTGGATGTAACATCTTCCCAGTTTATACCTTGGTGTGAAAATTAAAAATTTCGAATTTGCTTCTTTCTGTTGTTCGTGTTCTTTCCTTTCTTCTTTCTTTTATATTGGATGTTATTTCAATAATGTTTTGATCTGATATTATAGTTGGGGATATCTCTACATTATCTATTAGTTTGCTGTTGTTTGTGATCACCGAATCTATGCAGTTGTTTTTTCTTGTGTTTTCTGTTATTTCTAGTGTTAACATAAATTCATCAGCCAGAGCTATTAGCATTATATATATATATATATATATATATATATATATATATATATATATATATATATGTCAATCTGGCGAAGTTTCGCTAATGTTACACATCGAATTCAGTGTTACAAAAACGTTTCGTTCAAATGCCTAACTGACATACAACTTGTATGTAAAATTTAGCAGTGATAGGGTTTCACTCAAGAATTGAATACTATAAAAGTGGGATTTGTAAGAGAAGACCTACTCTCTCCTTCACCAGCTCAATACTCCTCTAAAGAAACTCAACTCCTTTCATTTGAGAATAAAGTTATCACAGTAAGAATTCATTTCTACGTCCTATCCTTTAAAGACAACATTAATAAATAGGAATGAATACCTTAAGGAACACAGAGTGAAGAGCTTTCAGATAACAGAGCTCGAAAGAGGAAGAACTATCAAACCTCAAATAGGTAATTGGTTTTAATACATAACAAAAAGCAAGTTTAAAGTTAACTAAACATTATGTAAGCTTAAGTTTTAAACTGACTTAATATCAGTTTTGAAGAAAACTTACGCCTATGTTTAACTATGAACAGAGAAGTGCGTAAAACCTTGAAATCGTAGTATCAAAATTATTACGAGTTTTTTGTAAGTTTAACCCTTAAACTCTACCCGGGGTACTGTTGTGCCCCAGTACCCCCGGAATTCCTAGCGTAACTTTTATAATGGGATATCTCGCTCTTATTCTTTCTCCTAGAAATTAACAAGTGGTAAGATATTAATAAATTCATTCATTTGAATTATCTGTCCTAAGCTCCGCCCCCTATATGATCGGTCATATGACTCCTGCTACTACCTGAGCATATCTCTACCCCTGCGTGGTCAGTTGAGCGCTGCAAGCCGTGGATCTCAGACGTGTATTTAAAGAAATCTCACGTAGATGAAAAATAGTGATGGCTACTTTTAATATTGCGTACTCGAGTTTTATGAAGTGATATTCGATAAAGTGTGAAGATGTGGTGAACACTGAAAGACCTTATTCCACCCTCCTTTGATGCTTTTAAGGCTACACTGATTCGTGCGAAGGAGCAAGAGGTACAAATACTCTATGGCTATTCTGGCGAGAGCATTGTAGGATTTCGTAGTACAAGTGATGTATTGAACTATGTTGTAGGACTAAACTTTATAAAAGCTTACATATACCGTGAAGTAGAAAAAACAACACGTGCAGAAGAGAAGCAACGGATATGGTTAGTGAGTCTTGTTGATGAGTGGTGCGACAAGCGAAATTATGTCATGTTGCACCATACCGAGTACTCGTACTAGTGTTGAAAAATAATCGAAACTTTACAAACCGGTTTTTAACCGATCTGTTTTTGAAAACCGGTTTTAACCGGTTATGACCGAAAAGTATAGTAATTTTTAAAAGCCACAATTGAAAGGTACTGACTTTAACTCTTAACAAGCATAGCTTATCGCCTATTTTTTGGTCAAAAGAATGCAAAAATGCAGCATCATATGTATGCATATGAATAAGAAAATGACAACTTTGACATTTTATTTTAGCCAAAATAATACATTATTCAAACAATTTAGATTTGAAATAATTTTTTAAAATAAAACATCTATACTTAGAAAGAAATAAACTTCTTTTTGTAAAAAAATTATAAAGAATAAAAATAAAATTTATCTCTATTTTGGAATAAACTTTGAAATAAAATTTTTAATAAAAAAAACTTTACCTAGAAAACAGAAAATTGACTCTTCGTGTAAGAAAAATATGTAAATTAATTTAGATTTTATCCATATTTTGGAAATGACATCTTAAGAAACAAAGGGCATTAAGGGTCTTATACTGCGAATATGGCTTTTGTCGACTGACTCTACACTACAGCCTACATGATGAGACAAACTGAAGATCGAGTTGCCAGATAGGCAAAAATTATACTGAAGAGCAGTTGCCAGTTTGTCACAATTTAACTTAATAGGTAATGTATTCGAAGTTATTTTTTGTACGCTGTAGCGCGTAGCTGCACGTTCGCACAAGTTTGAGCCAAATAAAAATCAATCGATAAAACCGGTTTTTTCTTTCGGTTTTCGATTTTTAGGGGAATTTTACAAACCGGTTGAAAACCGGTTCTTACAAACCGGTTTTCAACACTAACTCGTACCTCGCGACTGAGAATGTAAATCTTGTCATCATGGAGAACCTTAAGTATTTTTACCACTACATTAATATATATCATGACGAGGTTTGTAGTGAGATTGTGGCTAAAGGTCTGCGTGAGTATTTAATAGAATTTAGAGACGAGTATCGTTTGCTAGGCAAAAAGGAAAAATATGGGCCCATGTTTCTCTCAAATAGTGTGCCGGAGTGAGAATAAAATGTGTTTAGTTCGTGAAAATGTACGAAAATGTCTGGTTAGTTGGTAGATAAATGAGCATTCTATTGTTTTCGCTGGAAACCCTGAGGCTGCGCCGTCAACTCATCGAGGTTTTCAAGTTCTTACACGGGTTCAACAGTGTCGATTTTAGAAGCATGTTTAGTTTAAATGATAACTCGCAACAATGGTATAATTTGTACAATGCATACCATCACTACGTTAACATAATTTATTTGTATAAATTTATTTATGACAAAATCATGTATATATGAGAACAGAAAATAGTTTAGAAGGGTCACAGAAATATCGTATTGCGTACGATAGTTACGTTTAGTTAAAAATTATCAGCATATCTTCAGCCACATCACGAGATAGTCCAAGGAGAGATGAAAGAATGCGTTGTAAAAATATTTGTACGAAATTGAGGGATGATGTGATATATTCATAGTTTAGGTTATTTTAAATGAGTCTAGAGTTTCATTGGTGCGTTTTATTTTCCACTAGCTGTGTACACGAGATAAGTGTACGCGTGGTGTGAATGAACTCTGAAGCTGTTCTTTTTTCATTACACTTTTGCATAAAGCTTCTTTCACAACAATTTTGGAAAGAGTTTCTGTATTAGTTGTCGGACACAATGTGGAAAGTGTACATGAAAGATAGGGAGTTACAAGGACAAGAAGTACCTCAATAAGGATTGCATCCCATACCATACCGAGAATGTATCAGTGGTTACGGTTCCAGGGAAAAAAATTCCTACACCGCAAACAGTGTGCAAAGTTCGTCCTATCCATTTTCTTGAACTGAACCGCAGAGGAACTGTTCTCCTATTCTGAAGGTAGCCTGTTGCACGCGCCACAGAACTTATAGGTAAAGTAAATACCACAAATAGAGAAAGCGATCGGGTTATATTAGGAGGCGGAAACAAGGAGATTGTGCTCTCTCTGTACAATTCCCTGGTTCCCTGGAGTATGGTGTGCAGTTCTAGTCATTCGTAACACCGATATAACGGGCCCACGCTTTGGACGTCCTGATTGGTCGACCAATGGTGTCTTTATCTTCTCTCCGTAGATTTAATGCTGACATTGTGTATTGGCTCTTGCAAATCTTTATCATGACGATATTTTACATTATTATTATTATTTGCGGTCATGCTATTTGATCCTCAATTTTTCCCATTTTGGATAGGGAGATGGACAACTTGAGTGGATGCAAGTCGTTATAGGAATATCTTCATCAGAGCCACTCAGCTCAGTACCACAGGAAACAAAATTAGCGCCGCTACTCTTCATAACCCTGACATAGATTATTACCAGAGACAGCACAGTAACATCCAATGACACAAAGATAATTAGAAAATAAGAAATCTAGATCTCTACAAGCAGAATGTTTTTGTACATTATTATTTTTTGGGGTCATACTATTCTCAGTTTTCCCAAGATTCCTGCCTTGTGGAATTGTTTTATATATATATATTATATATATATATATATATATATGTGTGTGTGTGTGTGTGTGTGTTAATTGCCTTTTACAGTCTCTACCACGATGGTTTCAAATATTTGCAAAATATATGTTTGCAGTCATACTATTCGATCCTCAACTTTGATTAATATATTCGGCTTGACTTTTTACCTGCCAATTCTTGCGTAGGAGTGTAATTAAATTGTGTTTAGCTCATGAAAATGAATGTGTGCTTGGGTTGGTAGATAAATGGGCGCCCTATGTATCCTAGTGGTTAAGACGCTGGGGTGCTCGTTGAGAGATCGAGTCCGGGCGATGACATTGTAATTTCAGCCTGCCCGTGCTGCAGCTTAGTTCGGATTCAACGTTAAACTGTAGGTCTAAGGCGGAGTGAAAAGCTTGATCTTTGTCAAAATGAACTTTACCCTTTATGATCTTATCGAGAGGATTTTATAATAAAGAAATTATAAATATTTTTGTTCTTTTTATTCCATTATATTTTAAAAAAATTTTGCTGTGACTACTTACGGCCGTTATAAACTCGGTAAATGAGTTTCAATATAGCTCTGAAAATTAAAGCTGTGAATATTATATCCGTATAGAATAAAAAAAACTTTCTTTCTGTGTGTGTGTGTGTGTGTGCCGTTTTCAGTTTTTCGATTCTCTCACTCTCGCTATATATATATATATATATATATATATATATATATATATATATATATATGCATTGGGAATTTGATAAGGAAACTTATTACTTAATCAAAGGCTAATTTAGTCCATTGGAAAACAATCACGTGATGCTTATGTACATATTTATGTTGTTTTAACTTCATTATGATAATAACAGTGATGCAAACAATAATAAGAGTGTAGAGAGGTTTTTCTAAGCTGTATATTTGAAATTGGGCCAAATGGACCTTTGCGGTCAGCCTTTGCGGTCAGTTCGAGGGTTCACCTGCTTCGAATTTATACATTTTTTCCAGAGATGCTTTCAAAGAAAGGAATGAAAGTAAATAATCACTTTAGGTGGTTAGTTAAAATAATCATTGTTTTTCTTTATATATATATATATATATATATACATATATATATTGTTATTTTTTTCTGCTGTAATTTGTTTTTCCATTCACTTCGGACAATATATAGAAAGGATTGTCAAAAGTAGACAGTATACATTCTAAGGTGTTAGAATAAATGAAAGCGAATTATAGGTAAATTGAATATTATTCTTAGAGAATATGTTATTGGAACGATTTCTTTTGCTAAGCCATTTGTCTAGTGTATTTCTTTTATTATTAATATTGGGTATCGTTTAAATAATTAGTTCTCTTGCTGAACAAAATGAAGGAGAAAGTCAATCTTGCCTTTAATAAATAAGTAATTAAAATAAATGGTGGTATCTACCAACTCAACCTAATAAGGTATACCTGAACAATTAAAATAAATGGTGGTATCTGGTAACCCCCTCCATATATAAATAAGTTATATCTGGCAACTCACGATCCTCTATATAACACCTGTTTGGCCCCTGGACGCTCGTAATTCGTCGGACTCCGGTGAAATAAAGAACCCTCTCCTTCCTTCTTAGGTTAGGTTTCCATTTGGCGGGTGAGGACATCCCACCTTCTCCCCAAAGACCTTCTCCGTCTCCTTTCTCCGTTTCCTTTCTCTCTTCCTCTCTTAGGTTAAGACTACCCCTTTGGGGGGAGGTCATCCTCCATTCTCTCCCCGAAGCTCCCTCCCCTCTCCCCCTTGGCAGCATTGAGTTGTTGCATAACCCTACCCCCCTTTCAACACTGATGTTGCATGATCCCCTCCCCTTCATTGCATACCACTCCCACTTCCTTGCATAAACCCCACACCTTGCTGCATAACCCCTTTGCAACATATTGCGACATTGTTCATTATCTCATTGCAACATTCTTGCACTCGTCCATTTTGCGCCCATACTACTCCCATTGCCCAGTATTTAAGATGTTCTTTCGTTGAAATTTACGTTTATGTAAATAATTTACGTTATTCTCTTACTGATACAGTGCTTTACGATCTCCTTGAGCTGATCCATTTGTCGAGTCTATATCTGAAGCTATTTTGTCATTTAAAAGTGCTTCATTTGGAAACGCATTCCACTCATTTATTCTACTCCTTGAAAAAAGTCTTTTAATTTAAGACTATCACTCGTGGTGATACCTGTCTTGTCTATTTCAGAGACTGAATGTGTTTAGTATATTAAATCTTTTTAGTTTTTTTTTCAACGATATTTCCTTCAATTTCCTTTATTTTCATTGAAATAAGTTTAATTCTTAACGTCTTTCCTTGCGCGGTCGGTGTAGAAATTCTGCTATCAAGAGCGTTGCTCAGACTTGGACGCTTTCCAATCTAAATATAACTTTCGAGAAATTAAGACACCAGAGCTGTATATCTACTCTAAGTTGAGTGTGTTTACTCAGTTACATAGAATTAACATAAAATTGTAGGTTCCATAATAAATATTTCTCGAAATTAAACTTAGTGCCTGTTTGCTTTTGAATTTACTTTATATTTATATAGTTATATTCACCTTATATATATATATATATATATATATATATATATATATATATATATATATATATATATATATATACACACACACTTTATATTTATGTATTTATTTTACATTCATATAACTATATTCTTCATTGTTTCTTCAATATGCATAACTTCAGACTTACTTCTATTAAACTTAACTTGCTACAATGGCTGGCTATTCTACTAGTTTCTCTAAGTCCAAATGACTTTACTTTCTTTCAAGTATATTGCTTCCACTTTGTCTCCTACTTTGGCATCATCCGCAAATTTATATATTAATTAAAACTATCTCTAAATCCACAGTATGCAGTATAAATAAGATTGAACCAAGGAAAGCTTCCTGGAACACTCCATTCATTGCATCTCCCTATTCTACTTTATCCCTTTTGAAATCACACTTTTCCTTCTCTTACTTAACCTACTTGCGATTTGTCCGACCTTTCAGGCACTACATCCATGGCACTGAATTTTATTGTCTTCTCTCGGGCACTTCGAGTAAATAACATTCACTAACTGGCTTGGTATGAGAGATACTTTTCTCAGGTAAATAAAGAAGTATACAATATATGAAGAGAAGAAACAAAGTTCTCAGCATATTCTCATTTATTAACAGACGTTTCGAGTAAAAAGTTCGGGTTTCTGCCGGGATGACGTCCTTTCCCGGGGTGACCCCCTACGATGTAATTGATCACTTATTCATTGCCCCGTTCGTGGGTGAGTGTGCCTATATTAATACGCGTCTGGTAGCGCGGACATGAAGATGTTTTTTTTGGACTCATTCTTTTCCTCCCTGCAGCGAAGTGACCTTCACTGTTTTCACCTTTACAATAATCTTACTTACTTTATAATAATGAGCTTGTCTCTATTACGAATTTTAAACGAAAATTATGACTTTCGCTGTTATTATAAAACACAACAAAATTTTAATATTTAATCTTACGTTTCACATTTTAAATTGTATTTCTTCCGTTATATAATTAACAAAAGGGAATAGAGCTTGATCGGAATTCAAACAGGCCTACGGAAATGGGGAATACAGCCTAGCACGGGACAAGAATAAGCCTAGGGTCCGAGGAAAGAAAGTACCCCTACGAAGACCCTAGGGGAGAATTGAATTGAATTTACTGTCTCAAGTTCATCTTAAAAATGGGCTCATTTCCCACCGGCACAAGTGGGAATATTAAAATGAAAATGACATAGCAGGGTCCTGTTGATGACCTGTTCGGATGTTTTCGTGCGAGCAGTCACTATTTTTTTCTGGAATTTACGTTAGGGCTATTTGGAATTTATATCCTAGCTAATTTACGTTTTTCATTTATTTTAAATGAAAACAATATTTTATTTTTTATTTACTATATTTTATATTATTCATAAATCCTTAACTTTG
>JAJOZX010000348.1:1302500-1312500 GCA_023014485.1 Bathynomus jamesi
TATTATTGGTTATTGTTATTATTATTATTATTGTTCTTATTGTTATTGTTATTATTATTATTATTGTTGTTATTATTATTATTATTATTATTGTTCTTTATTTACAGTATATCTCCTAAAATCGTGTATTTTCAGAGTTGCCGACAGAGGACCCTCAAATCACAGGAGTAAAGACCAAGTACGAGTATGGGGACATCCTGAGGGCGAACTGTACCTCAGCAAGATCTCATCCAGCTGCTAAATTAACGTGGGAAATTAACCAAGAAGAGGTGCGATACTGCTTCAGATTTTAACATTTTCTAGCATAAAATACTCCCCTAAGATTGAATAAAATCGTCTGACGTTAGCCAGAATAAAGATCAATAAAATGGACGCTATGCAACAAAGAATTAGATAAGTTCTTCTTCCTTTTTTTTTACATATATTTAGAGACGTATCATTTGAGCTTATCTTTCAGCGAGAATGTTGTCAATATTATCTTATTCATACTGAAGTTTACAGCATGACATTCAAATGAATGAAACTGATAGTTTTTAATTTTGTTTTAAATATATTTATAATAATATACTTACACATATTTAGTTGGTTGTTTTACAGGGGTAGTGAATTTAGTAATAGGATTCGTATTTGAAAATGACTCATCCCATTTTAAAGTGTATGGCATATAAAAGACTGATTTAAGAACTCTTATGAAAGAGGGTTGTTTGGAATTTTACCTACATTATGTTATAATGTTATAATGTTTCAGACCAACAAAGACCCTAGGATCCACTCATGCCTGGTCTACCTAACTGTGTTCGTAATTGTGTATTGTGCATGTCCTCCGTGGTGGCGGATGGGACATACAACTTTACGTGGGTTCCGAACCACAAAGCCTTAAGTTTATCACCTTAAACTATACCCAATCTATCAACATATGCGTCTAATCGATTTTTAAACATGTTTATAGACGTGCTACTAATTACTTCTACCGGCAAACTATTCCAGCTATTTACTATTCTATGTGTAAAAAAGTTTTTTGCCACTGCTGTCTCGAACCTTCTACTTGTCAACTTAACCCGTTATTTCAAGTCCTATTATATTGAGATATTTCGAAAAAGCTATCTCTATACACAAAATTACCGTTACGCGAACCTATATGTAAAATTTTGCACTTATCGACGTTAAATCTCATTTGCCATGTGACTGACCAATCAACGATTTTATTCAAATCTTCCTGGATTTTACCTCTATTTTCGTCATTAATCGCCCTACCACTCAGCTTCGTGTCATCCGCAAAACTTTGAAACTGTACTGACTGGGCCGACATCTAAATCGTTAATATATATAAGAAAAAGCAAGGGGCTCAATACAGAACCCTGAGGAACGCCGCTCGCTACATTAGCCCAGCACGACTCCGCTCCATCAACGACCACCCTCTGTTTCCTACCCCGCAGCTACTCTTCTATCCAATTTATTACTACACCCCCTGATTCCATGAGCCTTAGTTTTTTTCAATGAGTCTTTTGTGCGGTACGGTGTCAAACGCTTTTTAAAAATCTAAATACACTACATCAACCGCCCGATGCCTATCGTAAACGTCAACCACGCTTCGAAAAAATTCTAAAAGATTAGTTAAGCAAGATTTGTTTCGCCTAAAACCGTGCTGCGTATTTCTAAACAAGTTATGCAATCCTAAGTGTTCGACTATATGATCCCTAATTATTGATTCCAGTAGCTTACCTACAACAGACGTTAAACTGATTGGCCTATAATTCCCCGCCGCACCTTTATCGCCTTTCTTAAAGATAGGTGTTACATTTGCTAACTTGAAATTATCTGGTACTCACCCCTCAGAAATAGACGCATTGAAAATCTTTGTTAGCGGCACAACAATGCTTTCTTTTAATTATTTTAGTTGTATGGGATATATGGAATCCGGCCCCGGTGATTTACGCATTTTCATTTTATCAATACAGCGCATTACCTCCCCTTCACTAACCACAATATTATCCAAAATATTACCATTATCAAAAGATATTATGTCTATGACCGTAGGGATATTCGTTACATCTTCTATAGTAAAAACTGACGTAAAAAATTCGTTTAGCAAGGTAGCCATTTCCTTGTTTTCAGAAACTAGCTCTCCGTTAACATTTTTCAACGGCCCGAAGACGCTTTTTACTGGATTTCTATTGTTGACGTATTGAAAGAATCGCTTGGGGTTTTCTTTACCGTCACGAACTATGGAGATTTCAAATTCGCGCTTGGACTTTTTTATTACACTTTTCGCTTCACGCCTTAAAGAAATGTAGTTATTTCGTAACTACAAATTGTCTTTATCACACTTATGTAGCCTATAAGCCCTATCTCTACTCTTTATAATGTCTCCTACTCTAGAAGTAAACCACAAGGGCTTGTTGTTTACTTTCGCACGCTTAATTTTGTACGGTACACATTCCTCATTTATAGTCCTAAATACTGTTTCAAACGACTCCCACATTAGTTTTGCGTTGGAGATCCCCATTACGTTTTCCCAATTATACATGGTGTTCTAAAATTACCTAGTAAACTTTTATATGAACGCGATATCTTAACAAAAATTATGCGATTAGATGTTCAAAGTGTCTTCCTTCAACTTGAACACATTGTTCACGACGTCCGACTACTGATCGACAGACATATAAAAGTTTACTAGGCAATTTTAAAACACCCTGTATAATTTTGTAATAACGTATTTTAAATTTTCTGCGATTCTTATAATAGAGATATGCTCACTACATAACTAAGGAAGCTTCTTTATTCATTTCTAGAACTTTTAGGATTACGTTATACATTATATAGATAGGTAGAGATACTATAGATAAATACATACATACATGCATACATACATAAATACATACATGCATACATACATCCCTGGCAGAAAGAAGTACAAACAGTACAATACAAAAACTGTCCTCTGCATGTCCCTTAGATATCCGAGCGAGAAAAAGAATTAAATATACTCTGTAAAATATAAAGCACTTCAACGGTACATATATATATACATAGAGTCTTCTAAAATTACCAAGTAAACTTTTACATGTCTTTCGATCAGTAGTCGGACGTTGTGAACAATGTGTTCAAATTGAAGGAAGACACTTTGAATATCTAAAATAAACATTGTTGCTGTATTTGAAATAAAACTGTTAAATATCGCATAATTTTTGTTGAGATATTGCGTTTATATAAAAGTTTACTAGGTAATTTTAGAATTTAGAACACATAAGTTTACTAGGTAATTTTAGAACACCCTGTATAGTAGGTCGATAGTGGAAAGAGAGTAGCTGAAACGGTTTTCTTTCGGTTTACCAAATATACTCTTTACGTACTTTATACCCAGAGTACGTATAGTACTTTTTTCCGCTCGGATGTAAGGTACATACAGCGAACAGTGTTTAGGGTGTAGGTAATTTGGTTAACCTTGGCTTTGCTTCCTCCCGAATTGCTCATTCTGACGAAGGTCAAGCTTGTTACTCCACAGAGTAGGTACAGATAGGTATATACATACGTTGTTAGTGATTCGAATGCTGGGCTCGTAAAATTGGACTTACTCAACGAATACCACAGCCAGTATATTTAAAGGATAAAACACTTAAATTTTAGTATCATTTAATCAATGATACACGAGTGTGTGTATTTCTAAAGCAATATATAGAATTAAAACCTTAATAAACCCAAATGACAGTCGCAGTATATAAAAAATATTACAAAGCAAAACATGTTAATTAATGACTTCAAATCACTGTTTGATTCTGTCCCAACTCTATTGGGTCTCACTTATTTGCAAGTCCAGGTTTCGAAGATTCAAACCCTCAATTCTGATATATGTAGAAACAGTGTATTTAATTAAGCTGGCTCTTTCAAAACCCTTTACGCCACATTGCTAAAGTTCCATATTAATGTTAAATGCAAATTAACATTCGGAGCTTAGTAGCACTGATGCCTGAAATAACCATGTTATATAATATTCATTATTTACAACACAAACAATAGTATAAATACAACACAAATACATCGCAAACAATAATTGGTGCTACTGTAGTATGCGGTCTACCTACGATTCGGCGGTCTACCCTTTAATTATAGTTTCTTATCTTCTTATTATTTTATTATTAGGTTAATTGTACGCCCTTGACGATTGGTTAGGTTAAGTCGTGATATTTTCGTTAAAACTAACGAAAATATCACGACTTAACCTAACCAATCAAGAAGGGCGTACTGTAGTATGCGGTCTACCGTTAAGTATGCGGTAGTAGTATGTTTAACTTCTTTAATAATTCCTTAATTGTGTAAATTAAATTATAATTCCTTTCAATTCATTTTCAATTCCTTTTAAATATTTTGAACGGTAGACCGCATACTACAGTAGAAACTTAACGGTAGACCGCATACTACAGTAGCACCCAATAATTTGCGATAACCTATACTGTAATTACTTCTGTATTTGCACACTTCAGATTTAAAAGTAGTTACAGGAACTGTTCAAAATAAAATTTGACCAGCACCAATATACAGCATAACAATGGACATGAATTAATGAACTATAATCATCGAAGCCAGACCGAAATATCATAATTAGTCAGACAATTATCAGTACTTTTAACAACTAAAAATCTAGTTTACAAATAGTGTGGTCCTAATTTTGACAAGATGACAATGTCATACGCCCGATTATGTACATAAAAATTACAGAAATTCTATCTCTAGCTCCCAACAATCTTGGGTCAAACCCAAACAAAAGATTTAACTTAATATAAATTTTTACTATATCTAACAATTACCATTACTCGGGGTGAAACTATATATATATATATATATATATATATATATAATATAATATATATGATACACACAGACCGTGCATGGAACAAGGAACTCTTCTTGGAAATATATATATATATATATATATATATATATATATATATATATATATATATATATATATATATATATGGGCTACGTCGTGGCCAATGTCGTAACACCGCTTCCAGGAGATCAGCGAAATTAAGCGAAGTGGTTGGATGGTAGACCGTCCTCCGCGCCCAGATTATGTAGCGACCCGTGGTTTGGATCCCACGTAAAGTTGTAGGTCCCCTCCGTCATATGACCTTAGATGTTGCGAAGAAGGTTAAACAACCCCAATAAAAAAAATAATATATATATATATATATGTGATGAATAAAACCACGCAGGAAAGGAAACACAGAGTGATGCTCAAGCGCTTTCGTCTAATGACATCCTCAGGAACACTGAATACATTGTCATTAGACGAAAGCGCTTGACCACCACTCTGTGTTTCCTTTCATGCGTGGTTTTATTCATCATAAATATTTTTCACGTGTTACTTTCGTGAAATAATTTTCATATATATATATATATATATATATATGGAGCAAGTGTAGTTTACGTCCCCTTAACGTGAAAGGGGACACAAACTACACTACGTCAAAGATGGGGAACGTAAACTACAGTAGGATCCTTAGGAGACATTTTTTAAATGAATCCATCAAATATCAAATAAAACGTTAAAACTAGCGAAAATATTACGACTTAACCTAACCAATCGTCATATATATATATATACATAAATTGACGATTGGTTAGGTTAAGTCGTAATATTTTCGTTAGTTTTAACGTTTTATTTGATTAGGTATACGCGGACAAAGTTGGGGAACGCAAACTACACTAACATAATGTAGGGGAACGTAAACTACACTAGGCACCACAGGGGGACGTAAACTACACTTGCTCCACATATATATATATACCTTTGGTACCTTTGATTAGCTTCCGTCCGAATTGTTCATTCTGACGAAGGTCAAGCTTTTCACTCCACCTTAGACCTACAGTTTAACGTGGAATCCGAACCACGCCCCATCAGCAGCCTAGTGTCTTAAACACTAGGCCACCTAGGGTACCCATTTATCTACCAACCACTTTCTTTATTGTGTGGAAGGATGAACAGCTGGATTTTGCTGCGCGCCGGCTGTCGTCGGGTCTCGAACCCGGGGCCGATGGATTCGTAGTCAGCGACGCTAACCATTACACCACCGATGCGCATATATATATATATATATATATATATATATGCACGTTGCTTCCACCCCTCAAACAAAAATTTCTTTCCTAATCTCCACCATGTTCATGAACAATATACTATCACTTCAAGTACAGTAATAAATTAAAATAACTCATACCTTCGATTTAAGATTCAATTACGTCCAAAATCAGAATCAGATACTCGCAACTCATACTAATAGAACAGGAAAAAAACCATGCATTCATTAATTTACTTCCACACTATGGCACACTTACAACCTAAAATATACTATTCTTCGTTTCTTTCATACAGTAAAAAAAGTTCAAGTAAACACACACACACACACACACACACACACTTTAACCAAATATAATCCTTAATAGATACGTACATAGAAATAATAACTGGCAATATTTTAGGAAATTGTAGACAGTAGGACTCGAACCAGCGAAATTGTGTCGCAGAGTGACCGCCTAAACTCGTTGATCCCTCCCTCCCTCAGACACTTATAGGACGTCATAATAATCATTGAGGGGAGCCAGAAACTGGCACAACGCTCAGGCCAGACTAATGCGCTAACTCCTCGATCATTATTACCAGCACCATCGGGATTCGAACTCCCGATCTCGGTGTCTTAAACTTTGCTTATAAGGAAATGGTGTAAACCACTGAGTTACGGGCGTAGATACATAGAAAGGTTATTCTGTTCACTCGTTGGATCGATGACCGTCCTGCGCGTTTAGATGATGCAGCGACCCGTGGTTTGGATCCTACATAAAGATGTAGGTCCCCTCCTGTCACATGATCTTTACCGTTACGAAGAAAGTCAAATAACCCAAACATTATTATTATTATAAAAAAAAATTGAAGTTATGTTTGTATATTTGATAAGACATTCGACTCATTATTATTTTTCCTTTGTAATACGTAATAATAATAATAATAATAATAATAATAATAATAATAATAATAAATAAAATAATAATAATTAAAACTCAAAATTAATAAAAGGACAAAATATAAAAAAAAGAATTAATTTAAAAAATGTTCACAAAGAGTTTATGTGAATTATGAACGCATTAATTATAATTATTGAATTATGCCTCAGGTACCACCAAAATACACCCAATCTCACCCCCCTTTAAAGCATCCTGATGGATTAGAGACATCAAAGCTCGAACTGACGGTGGAGACTGAGGAACCTCATTTCATAAACGGCGTGATGAGACTACGCTGCGTCGCCACAGTGGCAACAATTACTACGAGCTCGGAGCAAAATTTCTTGGAGCAAAATCGACTGGTGAACGAACCCTTTGTTTTGGAGAAAAGAGATCACCTAGTAAGCGGTACGGCGATCAGACCTTTTCAAAGACAAACATTTTGACAGCCGGACAAAATTCTCGAGACTTTGACAAATTTTTCTCGAATGCAAAATTTTTCGACCTGATTATATGAAACTTAACAAACAAATACGACGAAACATAAAATGATCTAACCTAAATTAATCTAGCGTAGCTTAACCTAGCTTATCCTAGCGTAACTTAAATGGGCATAATCTAACCTACACTAATCAACATTTACAAAGACTCGCAACTATTAGAAGCATCATCGATGATAAAAATAGAATAACATTTTTCTTGACACCATTTCGGAAAAAAGAAATTATTCCACTTTTTGCGTTTTTCTGTTGTTCTTTAAACTGTAATATTCATGTAATACTGTAATACTGTACTCTGATTATCGTACAGTTTGACATTTGTACTTACTTTAGTTTTATGATTATTTTTAGATGCTTCTATTTAGTCACTGAAGATGGCCCCTGAGTGGACCGAAACGTTTGGCCAATAAATGTTGAGAGTCGTATCTCTTGTTTTCATATTCCTATTGAGGATAAGGTTCCCGAAGAACATTTCTATCGTAACTATATATATATATATATATATATATATATATATATATATAGAAACAACGTGGTCATTGCAGTTAAATGCACATATTCACGATTTGCGAGGGTGCCCTCTCAGGGCATTGGTTTCTGCCCTATGTAGGAGAATTTCGATTTATGATTGATCGAGGTCCGTGGTGTAATGGTAGCGCATCCAACCGGCAATTGGAAGGCCCTGGGTTCGATTCCCGGGCGGTTCGCCAACAAGATTATAGAACATTGTTACGAAGCTCAAGTATATGCTAATAATAATAATAATAATAATAATAGTACATGCATGCATACATACATACATACATACGTATATACTATAGATACATTATCAAAATCTCATTTCCCAATGAATTGGGGTGAAAAGGCAGAAGCAACCCAAATATAAAATACAGAAGGTACTGAAGAGGAGAAAAGGTAGAAACTAAAGCGTACACAACTATTCATTCACTATAGCAAAATTCCACACCTGCGTCCATGTGTGTCATGTTTGCTTGCGCTTTCAGGCCTTGTCAAAATAATAATAATAATAATAATAAACTTCGTACGTCAAACATGCAACGAACATTACTGAGAATGTGCGTGTATGAAATGAATGATCGGATGCGTTGAATACTTAATTGATGTGAATGTGTAACAACAAATGTGAACTTTTAATAAAGATTTTTATGCTTTCTCGTTGCAGTGAGCAGTTCGTGGAGTTACCAAGAAGAGTTTAGAAAGACGAAACGTTTGACCAAATACATTAAAATGTTATTCTCTTTGGCGATCTTACTTCTACTTTACTAAAATATAAGTAAAGATAGTTATTAATTAAAACGTTCTCACCTGAATTCTGTATAATATTGGGATTCGTATATTTATTATATTGATCCAGGTGAGATAAAAAGGCTTCATTTATATAGAGAGTAATAATATATCTATTTCAATTTAATTGTAAAGAATTAAAAGTATTTGATATATATATATATATATATATATATATATTATATATATATATATGTTTTTGTTTTGATGAATTTATGTATTGTGTATACAACTTTTAGCTTGACTTCTTGTCTGTACAGTGCTTAAACTTAACTCTTTTAAAATGCATATAGAGAGGGTAGGTATATATATATATATATATATATATATATATATATATATATATATTATATATATATATATATATATATATATATATAGCCTCAGACATTGATAAAAGTTTAATATATTGTTGCTATGACTACTAAGAAGTTGTACATTTTATTACACATTGGATTCTGATACAAAGAAGCAAAGATGAAGAAAGCAAAAATGTTGAAATTGTTTAACTTATTTGGGCATGTAAAGGGCTTCGAAGCTGGACCATGATTTTATGTCAACTGTATATAATAGGTCATACATGCACGCAATACGACCCATATTCAGACACGTATCTGTAAGTGTTTATTCACAGAGGAGGCGATTTAAAACTTATAACAAATATTATATATATTAAAAAATAAGTACGTCTTATATTTACAGTACATGTATCATAGCTTTGCAATTCTAAATCCGGAATCGAAAGTATTTCACCGGAATTGAAAACTGGAAGTAGACTCATAGATATTTGCAGTCATGTAGATTCGGGATTGAAACTTTGTACTGGCATTCATAATATTCA
The DNA here is from genome assembly GCA_023014485.1 of Bathynomus jamesi. Classification (NCBI taxonomy): domain Eukaryota; kingdom Metazoa; phylum Arthropoda; class Malacostraca; order Isopoda; family Cirolanidae; genus Bathynomus; species Bathynomus jamesi. The sequence continues at coordinate 1,312,149 of JAJOZX010000348.1, forward strand.
AATCGACTTTTAAAATTTTTACTTTGAGCAAATACATCTTATTTATAAAGAAGTATTTCACTCCTCTTATGGTGCGTTGAACGAGAAACCGTTCATAATTCAGGGGTTAACACAGTGTAGTTTTCATAAATTTAGGTTTTGTCTTCCAAAGGTTTTCTCGCGCTTTCATTTCGTTACAGATTCCATGAATTATCGACTGCTTTCCATATTCGTTGTTGTGCTTCAAGTTAGTGTTCAAAGAATGACCAGAATTGAAATATACCAAAGAATTTTGCTAGTTTCGTCGGGTAGGATGTCAAATGCGTCATTTGAAGGTCATTTCTTCTTGCCTAACTAACACACACACACACAC